>JADRCH010000197.1:316347-335612 GCA_019843965.1 Rhynchomys soricoides | reverse complement strand
GGAACAAACATAAATATACACGTGTACATATATAAACATGCATATATGCACATATATAAGCATACACATGCATGTACACAAACAGAAAGATACACGTGCAGACACATAAATATACAAACATGTACGACATATTCAAATACACATGTCTAAACAAACATAAATATACCCATGTACTCACATAAACATACACATATACACACATAAGTATATACATATATGCACAAAACCAAAAACATACACACGCACACCCATATACATGTGCACACGAAGTACACACATACTCACACATATACATTTGCAAACATAGATATATAATGTACACACATAAATACATACATGTACACACAAATATAGTTTTAAATAAAATTAGATACATGTACACACACTCAAATATACATATGTACACACATATATACACATGTACACAGACATAAATTTATATACACAATAAATATATACATGCGAACACATAAATATACATATTAACATACATATACATAGATGTACATGTTCACACACACATAACATGTGCACACATATAAACATACGCACGTGTACCATTTCATTCAAGGGACCAGAGCATTTGTGGATTTTGGTAGTGACGGGGTCAGTAAGACATTGTCTTCTCTGCCTGTTAATCTCTAGCACTCCCTAGAGCTAAGCCACAAATAAGACTTTTCTAGGCTGATCCCTGTGGGCAGCAGTTCCCTAATGCATTGATCTGGTTGTGGTTTTCCTTGGGCTTCTCTGAGAGTCTATTCTGGAGGTGGGGCTGGGTGCATATGTCAGTTACTCTTCTCCCGCTGTGATGAAATACCACCACCAGAAGCAACTCTGAGAAAGGGCATAATATTTTAGCTCACAGTTCCAGAGGTAGCAGGGAAGGCATGAAAGCAGGGGCAGGAAGCAAAGCCACCATATTCCACCCATACACAAGAAGAAAGAACAGGAAGTGGAATGAGACTGTAAGCCCTCAAAGCCCGCCCTCTAGTGATGCAATTCCTCTAGCAAGGCCACACCTCCTAAAGGCACTCGGGACCAATCATTCAGACACACAGGGCCTGTTGAGACAGGCTGACTCCATGACAGGCTTCAAATTGGCAGACCAGGAGAATAGGCCTAAATCTCTGTTTCCAAGAACTGGGCAAGTCCAGGCAAGTCCATGCCTCAGAAGCTGCCCTGCCTCCTGGCCTGAGGCAAGGTCAATGGGTCAGCAACAGTTTCTAGACTTCCCCAGCAATAATTCTGGAATGCTCCTGGAGATAGAGCCAATGATAGAGGTCACCCCCCTCTCCCTGGAATTTCCTTAATGTGCTTTAAATGGGGCCTTTGAACTCACTTGGGTGTTTCCATCTTGGAATGGGAGACCCCAGCATGCTGGACTTCTGCAGAATAAAACGCTCTTTGCTTTTGCATACTGTCTGGGTCCGGGGAGTCATGGCCCTTACGCCGCGAGGGACGTTTCTCAGTTGAACCGCCGTGGGAGGTAACCTCAGTAATTTTCCCTTCTAGACAATTCCTAGCACATTTGTGTTTGAAAGTTTGGTGAAGTTTCGCACCAATACCAGTTTTAGTTCAGTTAACTCAGGGGTTTCCAGATATTTTGAACATCTCTCAGAGTCCATGCTTTGGGGAGGCACAGGCCCTTTCTGTTCTAGTGTGAGCATCTCAGGCCTTATCTCTGTGGGCCACCGTCGTTCAATGTGGTATGATCGTTACATGTTACTCATTACTTCTCTGGCAGTTGCGATAGACTCATCTGCAGGGAAGAGGGGTTAATTTTGGCTCATAGTGCCACAGGGTTACTGTCCATCATAGTGGGGAGAGCATGGTCATAGTTTAGGGGTGTGTGGTGATGACTCTGCATGTCAGGCCACCAGGTCGCAGGAACCTAAACAGGATCAGGTCTGCCCCCAGCAGACCACTTCCTCCAGCCAGGCCACACCTCCTAAAGGGTCCTCAGAATCCCCCAGATAACACCACAGGTGAGGGACAAGGGCTCTAAACATCAGTCTGTGGGGACTGTCTAGACTTAGCCTTCACACATGCTGGCACACTAAACATCAGTCTGTGGGGGACTGTCTAGACTTAGCCTTCACACATGCTGGCACAGGACCCCGTCTGTTTTCAGGTTCCCTACGCATGAATCCGAACCCATTCAGCTGGGCTTCTGATGGAGTCTGGATGGCCTTGGAGCTCCCTCGTCTGAAGGGTTTCATGTCTGCCTTGCTGGAGAAGCTGAATTACAAGTGTGCAGAAGGCAGGGGGAACATTCTGCCCTCTTGCCTCTGTGCTAGCTTCAGTCATTCCATTACTGGGCAACCAGCCTCCAATCTGGTCCCATGCTGGGGCACTCCGCCAGTGTCTGTGCTGATCTTAGTTCAATCATGGGGCAGGAGAAGTGATGGGAAAGACAGCTAGCTATTGGCTGATCTACTTGGCCTCAAAGAGACCAATGCCTATATATTTTATCACCCTCCCCTTTCCTCTGCCCCAGACCAGCCATGGCAAGTTGTCATGGTGATGGGAGATGTGTAAGAGTGAGCATGCTCAGTGTTCATTCTCTCCTTGGGATTCTACCAGCATCCCATTGGCCAAGGCCAGGCACGTGTCTGAGCCCAGCCAGTGCTGCCGCCCCTGCAGCTCAATGAGAAGCACAGGTACCAAGGCACTTTTGCTGTCTACTATGTCATCCACACCAAACTGGGCTAATACTTGAATATCACCTCTGAGTCTTGTACTGGGAATGATTCTAAGCTCATTTTTCTGCTTACCAGAAGGTTGATGATTGATTAGTAATGTCTGTCATGGGCGTGGATATGTGGAGTGGGTGTGTTCCCTGCCCACAGCTTACCAAACTGCTAGCTTTCTTCTACCTCAGGCCTGTTTCAGCACTGGGTAGTGTGAGCTCCTATCTCTGACCTTCCTAGCATCGGGCAGCGCCAACTTGTGTGGCTGACTTGGGTCCTACTGAGGAAGACAAACATTCTAGTGCTTGATGGGGCCACAGTGACTGGGGACTTAGAGACAGATGTCCCCATTCGGTCCATCATTCAGACACAGTTTGAAGCTGTACCGTGCTCCCTGGTGCCCACCAGCTCAATACCAACACGTACTATATACAAGGTGAGGCCCCCACGGTAGAGCCTCCGGCCTGCGTTGCGGGGTTGACCCCGTTCACAGTCATGTGGGCCGTATTTCTGGACTCCAGTTCCAGCTTCCAAGAGCTCACTGAGGAATTAGCTGGGATGGGGCAGTGGGTGCCAGGGTCAAGTTTAATCTGCTCTGTGAAGAGGCATCGGAGGGAAGCATTAACCAAGTCAGGGCTTCAGAGCATAGAAGAAGGGCTCTTTCTCAGGGTTGTCCTGACGTCTGTTCTTAGCAGCGCCACGCAGTCACACAGTCTGTCATTTGCACAGCAACCACACACCGACCCCATGAACACAGGAGTCAATGGTGTAACTATCATAATCCTCCGGGGTCCTCCCCCAGGTCCTGTTCAGGCTTTGGTCCTCCTGTCTTTGTTAATTGCGTTTACTCCAGACCATTTCCTTCTCTAGAGTGTCCCACACAGTTCCCACACAGAGCCATGGCGGACGGAACAGAGCCTAGGCCTGTGGTCACCAGGGCCTCTTGAACCCTTGAGGTGCTGCAGATCCTGCATTGGTGCCTGCACTGGTGTGGTGGTGGTCATCACACATCGCTGGCTGGGGTTGAATGAGTTTCCAACAGTTCAGAAAAACACCTGCTGCAGTGCCCGACTCCTGAGCCCGCATGCCGGCAGGTGGGATGTAGTCACTAGTCCCGCCTTCCCGCCCTTGGCTCACCCAATCAGAACGTGCTAGGTGCCCATGCAGTGTTCTACACAAGGCTCTGGAGACGCACCGTGGACAAACCTCCAACTTCTCAAGCAAGTCTCTCCATTTAAGAACAGAAGAAAGCATACCCTCAGCCTCTGCCTTTGGGGTGGGAATCTAAGGTGGAAGTCATTTTCAGGCACATGCTGAGGAGGTGGTGAGGCCTGGTGGCTGGGAAGCTGGCCTGCTGGGCAGAGGCTGGCCCTAAAACGCCCTGGTCTCAGTTTTCTCTTCTGTCAAAGGGGTTTAGTGACTCAACACATCCACAGAGAAGAAGGGCATAGATAGAATAGACGATATGTACGATAGTAGGGACGGAATGATGGTGCCTGCCTCTGAGTCGCCTGCATGGTACACACCTGTACCTGCGCTGTGGAGGGAGACTTTGGCATAGCTGAGACACTTTCAGTGTCATGCAGGGAGGTGGGTCAGGGATAATGTTTACCAGGCATGGTTCCATCCCCAACACCACAGAAAAGAACAGGGGGCGGCCAGAGGCTGAGAATGTGTGCCCTGTGGCCTGCTGGGGCTGATTCCTGATCCTTCCACAGGCTGGGCCCTACCGGCAGGAGACCTTGGCTGAGAGATTAATGGCCTGGATTACCCTGCCTGCCTACCCGGAACTCCCATGTGATGGTCATCCTGTGGGTCAGGCTCTATTCCCAGACCAAGGTGGGAACTCTGCAGAGTCCCTCTCACATCCCCAGCTGGATTTGCAGACACACAGCAGCCTCTGCTCCAGGCCAGGCTGCTGAATGGCAGGCCAAGTGCTGTGTGCCCCATCTCTGGCTCCTCCAGGGCAGAACTGCCCATAGGACCACTGGAACTGGGTGATTAGAAGCCCAGGAGCAAGTTTCCACTTGGGCACTAGATACCTCTTGTCCCCATTTTTCGGCTTCAGTTTCCTCTTTTGCACAAGAAAAGTAGCCACGGTGATGAGGCTAGCTCCTTGCCTGGTGGAAACCCTCAGAATGAGCTGCAGGCTATACTAGCAAAGGGGAATCCTCTGGGCTGAAAGGAAATCCCATAAACCCTTTATTAAGGGTAGCTGATCAGAGAAGCCTCAAGGTAGAGGGAGAAGCAAGCCTCGTGTCCTAGAAGCAACCAAGAATCCTCTTCTGAACCCAACACATCACTGCCCACTTATCAGGGAGTTATGGGTTCTACCAGGGTTGATCAATCAGTGACGCAGCCCTCAGGAACCATGGCAATATGTGGCAATCTCTTTGCCACAGCTATAGAAGGGCATCTCTGAGTAGACGCTAAGGATAGTCCAGCACATTATTATGCACAGGACTCACCAGCCCTGGCCCACAGCCGACAGTGGCAGTGATGTCACTACTTAACTGTGGTGAGTCAAAGCAGCTGTAGTGGCACATGCCTGTCATTCCAGCAGTCTGAATTTGAGGCCAGCCTGGGCTACATAGTGAGAGACCCTTCACTACTATAATTTTAAACAGGTGTAGAACTGAATCCAGAGCTGGGGATGTAACATGGTTCTAGAGTGCTTGTCAAGCACACACAAAGCCTTGGGTTTGGCACCCACGAACAGGGTATGGTGACACAGGCCCATAATCCCAGCACTTGGGACGGAAGGCAGGAACATCAGATGTTCAAGGCCATCCTCAGCCACAAAGAGAGTTCATGGCCTGCTTGGGCCATGTGAAATCCTGTCTCAAAAACCAATGAGAGCACAAAACAATGAATCCAAACACAGACACAGGAATTGTAAAGACAGTCAGGGTCAGGTGATGCTTGATCTTGTCCTAGAGTTGCACAAGGTGTCACCCCTGGAATAAACAGGGCAGAGGGTTCATGGCTTCTCTCCAGGTAATTTCTTAAAACTGTGAGCGAAATCCACAATGACGTCAAAATAAGAAGTTAGGGAATATGCACACCATTGCCTGGGGCCAGGGCATCCAATCCGATTGGCCTGGGGTGGGCATGGCCTTGCTTAGGCCAACCAGAGCATTCTGGGTTCTTCTGGGTCTGGTATCTCAATACTCTGTCACTTTCCCTGCCATCTTCCTCCCAAAGAGGAGTTAAGATTGGACATCACATGGCCCCTGAGTCTCTGGCATCTCCAGCCACCGCAGGCTCTATGGCTGGCTCCACCGGGGTTGTGAAGAGTCCTTACTCAGGCAAGACCCGACTCCTGGGCTAGCCTATGAAACAGGCCTTTCTGGGCCAGCAGCTGAGCTGGACTGCCACTCTCTGCCACCTGCCCCTCATCCATGACTAGGACCCTGCAAAGAAGACATGGGGCAGTTCTTGTGACAGTAGCGGAGGCCCTTGTCACTGAGAGCCCAGGTTTACTTTCAATTCACTCCCCCAGATGTCTAACTTCCCAAGCCATGACCTGACACCTTCCCTCAACCCCAGCTTCCTGGATGCACAGGTCCTGGGCCAAATGCCTTTCCCTGGGGGCTTGGTCATGCCCCCTGCACAGTGGGCACTTCGTGATCCATCCCAGGACACTTGCAGATGAACACATTACATGTCTTCCCATGCCTCCTTGACCCTGTGCAACAATGTCAGGAGGGATGTCTTACCTGGCGCAGTCCATCACGGAGCGCAGGCGGTGAGCAATGAGCAGCACTGTACACTGTGTAAACCTGTGCTCCAGGGCCGCCTGCATCTGCATCTCCGTCCCTGGGTCCACGGAGGCAGTTGCCTCGTCCAGGATGAGGATCTGGGTTTTCCGGAGAAGGGCACGTGCCAGGCACAGGAGCTGCTTCTGACCCACGCTGTGAATGAACTGCACAGTTAGGCTAGGTAGGTGTCATGAGTTAGCATACGCCTCTCTACTAGCTGGCTTTAGGGACAGCTTTGGATGGAGCCTGTATGTATTGTTCCCATCCCACCATGAGGACCCAAGTCTTCAGGGGTGGGACAATTCAATTCTTGTTGTCTTGGTGTAGGTTGACTATGGACAAGTCATTCAGACCTTCTAGGCCTTGGGATCTCCACCTATGAAAAGGCTATTTTCTTCTTTCTCTCTGCAGGTGCATCTGTGGAGGCCAAAGGCTGACATCAAGTGTTTTCCTCAATCACTCTCCACCTTATCAACAGAGGCGGTCTCTCCTCGAACCCAGGCTGACTTAGCTAGTCTGTCTAGCTAGCTTGTTCCCAGAGGTGGTCTCTCCTTGAACTCAGGCTGACTTAGCTAGTCTGTCTAGCTAACTTGTTTCAGGGATCTCTCATCTCTGCATCCCAAGTACTGAGATGATAGGCACCTGCTTAGCCCACCTGGCTCTTACACGCACTCAGGGGATTCGAACTCTAGTCCTCCCACTTGCTCAGTAAGCACGTAACCCACTGAGCATCTATCGCCCAGCTCACATCATAACATGCTAAGTGTTGAAGTGGATACCAGCCATAGAAGGTGACTATTGTCCCTTTTGTGTTTCCTATTTGAAACAGGATCTTATCATGTAGACCAGGCTAGCCTGAAACTCACTGTGTAGACCAGTCCTCGCACTCACAGAGATCTGCCTGCTTCTGCCTTCTGAATGCTGGGATTAAAGGTGTGGATCATAGTCTTTCTTGGTTTTGTTTTTGTGAGAGTGTCTCATCTCACTATGTAGCCTAGGTTAGTCTCAAACTTGAAATCTTACTGGCTTAGCCCTTGAGTGCTGGCATCACAGGCCCGCACCACCACAATCAGCTATGTACAATGATGCTTCACGTTGCTAACCTCACACTCAGGAAAGGCTGGAGAACAGCACGGCACTAGAATATTTCCTCAGCATGCACAAGGCTCTAGTGAACGGACTGCACTAGAGAAGAAAAGCAGTACAATGTATCCCCCCAGCCTCTGGTTATGTTATGTGTACTTCATCCTTACAATACTGTGGCAAAAGGCATTACTAGAGAGATGATGGTTCGGGCAGGAAAATATCTGCCTTGCAAACATGAGGACCTGGGATCAGATCCTGAACACGCACATAGAAGCTGGCCCCTATGGCAGTGTCTGTAATCCGGCTCTGGGAAAGCAGAGGCAGGAGGAACCCTGGCTCACCAGCCTCGGAGAAGCAGTAAGCACCAGGTTCAGTGAGAGACCCTGTCTCAAGAAGTAAGGTGGAGAGCTATAGAGGTTGACCTTTGGCCTCTACGTGCGCACACACACACACACACACACTTTATGGAAAGAACGCGCACTAACGCAGTATCGCTTAGCCACAACAAACCTGAGATCAGTGCCGAACATCAAGCATACTATTTTCATAGCAAAGTTGAAGGGACTTGGCCAGTGTGAGCATGGGGGTGTGGCTCTGGCAGGCTTTGCCCTTCCCTCCCATTCCCCTGCCTTGCTGAAAACCATAATCTACATTCCCAAAGCTAGACACCAAGGTCTAGTCTCTTATTTGGTCACTTCCTCCTTCTTCTGCAGCTGACTATCAAGATTCAGCTAACAAAATACTGAACTGGGCAATCAAAAGCCCCCTTTGGCCATCCTAATTAACATGCTTAATCAAAATTCAACACCTCATCCTAGCACAGGGTTTCCCTTTATACCTTTATAAACCGCCATTTACCTGTGGACCATGTCTGTCTCCTCCCTATCCAGAGGCTGATCTTTGACCCCTTCCCCTTCTCCTTCATCCTCCAGTCCCTTATCACTACCCTCTGTCCCTCTGGGGCATATAAATCTCCTTTGTGTTGAGAACTTGGTCTGAGAACTTGGTCTTAGGGGTCCTGAGCCAATACTTTTCCTTTCAAAAATAAATATGGAGCAGGATAAAGAGTCTAGGCTGGATTTTGCCACAGGAAAAAGATTGTGGCACAGAGATCCTGAGGGTTGGGACTGCAGGAAAGAATCAGGACCTGTATTGGCAGAGGGGGCTGTTCCCTGGAATCTGTGCAGAGCCCTGACTATCCCTGCCCTTGCCCACTTCCTTCTGGTCCTGCCATTGGTGGATGGCCATACCTCAGGTCATCTCCCTGGCCTGCACACTCATACTGCAGTTGGCCAGGCAGGCTGGTCACGAAGGCCTTGAGCTGCACTGTCTCCAGCGCTGCCCAGATGCTTTCATCTGTGTGCTCCTGGAGCAGGTCCAGGTTCATCCGCAGAGAGCCTGGGAACAGGACAGGGTCCTGGCGGGAGGGATGCTGAGTCAGAACCTGGACATACCATAGCTCCCTCCTCCACCGCCTCTCCCAGGGTCCGAGGCCTCACCTGAGGGATGATGGTGATTCGGGACCGCAGTGTGTGCAGCCCTACATGGGTGATGGAGACCCCATCAATCCAGATATCACCCTCAGCAGCCTCCTGAAGCCGCAGCAGGCCCCAAGCCAGGGAGGACTTTCCGGCCCCTGTCCTGCCCACGATGCCCACCTGTCAGGTAACAGAAGACTGAGACCCACACGGAGCAGGTCTGCCCCGGCCCTGGGGTTCATGGGTACCTATCGGAAAGATTTCTTTCCTTACACAGGACTTGTCTCTTGTCTCTGTGTTCACCCTCCTCTGAGCATGCCCCCTCAACACAACGCTCATCTCTCCTTCCCACCTCCCGTCCCCCTCTCTGTGTTACTCACTCCCCTCCTCCCAGGCAATCCCTCCCACTTCCCTGCATCCTCCTCTGCGTCCTCCCCTGCCTGTGCCTTCTCCTTCCAGCCCCCTGTCTTTCTTCCACCCAACCATCAGTCTGTCCATATTTTCTTTTCATTTACTTGCCATCTTTCCTTCCAGTCATCCTCGACACTATCCAGGGGTCACTCTTTCCTACAGTCCGTCCTCTCTGTCTGTCCCTTATCCATCCTCCCTTGCAGCCCAACCCACCCCTTGTACATGGAGATCAAGGGAGATCCAGGAAGCCACCGCTAGAGGCAGATCAGGGCGTATATGAGATGGAATCTAAGAAACCTGGGCAGGGTCTCAGATTGGTGCCCAGCAGGAGGTAACGGGAGGGCTGCCCACCTTCTCTCCTGCAGGGATCTTCAGGGACACACCCTGCACAGCCATGGGCAGCTCTGGTCGGTGTCGGAGCCCAAAGTCTCGGAACTCAATCTGTCCCCCACAGGGCCAGAGAGGTGGGGCTGCGCAGGTGGGCAGCCTCCAGGGAGCCTGGGTTAAGGAATAGGTTGGGCACAGGTCAACAGGTCAGAGGAGCTGTCCCTGTGGGCTCTTCACAGGTGGTCTCTTTCTCAGAACTTCAGCTTCCCACTACACCTTTCATGTGGAAATCACTCCAGGACTGTTTCATTGTTGTTTTGGGACAAGGTCTCCGTGTATATAGCCTAGGCTAGCTTCTAACATCCTGTAACACACACTAACCTCTAACTCATTATTTAACCCAGGCTGTCCTCGAAATCACTATTTATCCCAGCTACACTCCAACTCCCTATATAGCCTAGACTAACCTCTAACTTGTTAGGTAGCTACTGCTTGCTTTACATGGCCAAGACTGGCTTCTAACTTACTATGTAGCCTAGGCTAGACCCTAACTTCAGTTAGTCTCCCAGGTTAACTTCAAATTTTCTACCCAGCATAGCTTCTATTTAGCTTAGACTAGCCTAAAACTCACTACATAGACCAGCTAGCTTCAACCTAGCAGCAATCCTCCTGCCTTACCTTCAAATGCTGGGGTTTAGTTGTGAGCTGTTGCAGTCAGCTTCTCACCATGTCATTTACATAGCTGCTCTGGCCCTGTGGTGTTGCTGCCACCCTACTGAAGTGTCATGTGCCACTGGTCTATTTTGGCACACTGCAGCTGTGAGGCTGTCCTGCGCCTTCCTGGCTTGCTGCTTGGTTAAGATGTCACTGTAGCAGCATTGTTCTCTGCCTGAGTGATGGTCTTGTCCTATCCCTGCTGCATGGCTGCCACTGTAAGGTCATCACTAAGATGAAGGAACACGCCACCACCACCAGTACACCCTACCACCACCACCAGGGACACTGCCACTACTGCTTGGCACTCAGATGAGTGACCTGCCCAGCGGAGCTAGAAAGCTGGGTTTTAACTCTTCACTATGGCTGCCACCCTGGCCATGACTCCGGCCCACAGGGATGATGCTTTGTGGGAAAGGAGGGGTCAGGTACCACCCTGGACCCACGACCCTCATCTCATCTCCCGATCTTCACCTCCTTGGGGATGCGAGCGTAGTCCTGCACACGCTCCACGGCCACCATGCTGTTCTCCAGATCTGTCCAGCTGCGGACCACCCACTGCAGAGTCTGTGTCACCTGGTTTGAGGCAACACCTCAGCTGGGCTCCTCTGGGTTCCCATAAGCCCTCCTCCCTACCCAGGGACCAGGGGAGGCAGAGAAAGAGGGGCTGTGGGAAAAGGGAAGTTGAGGACCTGGGCCCACATACGTGAGGCTTGGCTAATAAGACAGTAGGCAGAACAAGCAGGTGACACTCTCACAAATCCACTGGCCCAAAACACACAGAGAGGATCAGAGAGTGTTCCTGGCCTTCCCAGAACACCCAGCGAGACCTGGGTCTGTGGGTCCCATTCAGACAGCTTCCACAGAGGGGCTAGGCCTCCCCAGATTCCCACTCTGAGCCTCCAAGCACCTTGCCAGGACCTCTGAGCAGGTCCATGGCTGGCCCTGCCTCGTCTCTACGCCTTCTTCTGGCTCGGCCTCTCCAGCCGTGCTGGCCTGACACAGCAGGGGCAGCTGCCATGTGACCCCCCATGGCTTTTCCTACTGCTGGTTCTGCCTACAGCACTGACCTTAAAGGAGATTTGAACAGAAATTTATGAAGTTCTTAGGGCAGAAACTTCTTTATCTGACGTTGCCTGGGTAGATATGAGAGAGAGAGAGAGAGAGAGAGAGAGAGAGAGAGAATGTGCATAAGAGAGAGGAGAGGATGTATGTGTAAGAAGCGTCTATGAGAGTGTGTAAGCAGTGTGTAAGAGAGAGGAGAATGCGTATATGAGAGTGTGTATGTGTGTGTTTGTGGACACAGATACCATGACCAACACTGCATATTATCAAGAGCTAACAACAAACACACTGGCTCTCAACACTCTTCCCCTGTCTCAGCTAATCTATAAGATGTCCAAAATGGCAGTACTGGCCCATTATTCAGATGGGCACACAGAGGATCTTGAGCTGCTTGCTTGAGGTCAAAGTTCCCTTAGAACTGTACTTCCCTAGTTCTGGGCAGAAGAGACTCGGGAGTCCTCGGAGCTACTCCAGCAGGGGTCCACCATCTCTGATCTGACCCACCTCCAGCCAGGGGAAGATGCTGGAGTACCTGGAGGGCAGCGGAGACCGAGAAGCCCACAAGGCCGGCACTCAGGTGAGCTTTGCTCAGCACAGCACACGTAGCGGCCACAAACACCAAGCCATTCCCCAGGAGCTCCAGGTTAGCAGCCAGCCACCTGTAAAGGGTAACAGGGCTCAGCAGGACCAGCAGGGCCCGCCTCAGTGGGCATGGTGTGGACTGGTGAATGCCACCCTCTGCTGGGGGCCCTGCCATGGGACCTAACTGCAGGAGGAGAGGCAACACTATTCTGTCTTGCCCAGTGACTCAGCTGCAGGCCTGACACATGCTGGGTATTCCATAGAGCTTCCTGTCTTAGAGATGTGTATTTTCTATCCCTGGTCTAGCCTGTCCTCACCAGTCACCTCCCTGGTGTACGTGGTGTACATGTGCACAAGTGTGTGCAAGCTAGAGGACAATCTCAACTGTCCTTCCTCAGGTGTCACATGCCACTTATTTATTTATTTATTTGGCAGGTTTCTCTGTGCATCCCTGGCTGTCCTGGAACACACTCTGTAGACCATGTTGGCCTTGAACTCAAGAGATTCATCTGCCTCTGCCTCCCGAGATTAAAGGTGTGCACTGACACCGACCAGCTCTACCAGTGATACAGGGTCTCTGGCTGGTTTAGAACTTGTCAAGAGAGTTAGGCTGGCTTGCCAGTGGGCCTCGGGAACCGACATGCCTCCATTCCAAGCCCCCTCTTTCAAGTGCTGAGACAACAAGCTTATGCCACCATGCCTGGATTCTTTATACAGTGAGCTCTGATGAGCACATCCTCACACCTGCAAGGCAAGCACTTTACCCCTCGAGCTGGCTCCCAGCCCTGGCCTGCCTCCTCATTAGGCCACATTTGGCCTCTCCTGGGAGCCCACCCTGACTGCTTCCTCATGCACTGACCACCATCTCATGCCAAATCATTTCATGTCAGCGACTACTGTCGCCATTACCAGTCCTAGGCTCCATGGAGACAAGGATCCTGTTTTCTCATCCCTGGCTCTAGCTCGTCCATACTTCAGCATGAGGTATGTGCTCAAAAAAATGCATTCTCAAAGGATAGATAGAGTGTATCTACCTCACTCATTTAACAGCTAGCAAGCATGTGCTATGTTATGAGTTGGACATGTTCACGGAGCTGGGGACCTAGCCTGAACAAGAACCTCTTGTGTCCCTGGGAGGGGAGAAGATACTGTTCCCATTTGATAGCTGATGAAACTGAGGCTCAAGGGGGCCTGGAGCAGTGCCAGGCATGGGGCAAGCACTCCCTGTAACGATTTAATCCCTAAAGCCACCTTGAGTGTGGCGGCACTCAGAGAGGTTGTGTAACTCGTTCAGGGTCTACCATCTTGAAACTGGCAGAACTGGGAGTTGTCTTGCTCTTTCTTAGTCCCCAGCGGTGATGCAGGATTAAGGATACCAGCTTCCTGTCACCAAGGAAACAGGCTGGTATGAGTGCCTGGCAACCATCTTTCTTTCTGTACCTCTAACCCATTGACTATCAAGGACTTTGCCTGTTCTGTGTGTTCAGATGTTCTGTGTGGGACTTGGCCTCAGATGGTCCCTAGCTTGTGGTCAAGCCATGTGACCCCTCTAACTACGCAGTACAGCTCTTGTAGGGAGTGGGTTCCAGGTCTACTCTGATCCCAGGCTCTTCCTACCTGTCAGCCACCAGTCTCGGGAAACTGACGCTCTGGTTCTCATCCATGAGGGCATCGTGCTGAGCCGTGAAGGGTCCCTGGACCTGGAAGGCCCTGACCACCAGACTGCCCTGGAAGGTCTCAGCCATATGGGAACACACAGATGAGTAGCTGACCGACTCCAGGCGTCTCAGCTGGCAAGATGTGGCCACATAGAGGCTCTGTGGTAGGAGAGGGGAGGAGGGTGCTCTGAGAGCACAGGAAGCAGCAGGTGCCCTCTGCTGAGCCTGCTCGGGCCTCGCCTGCCTCGCCTGCCTCGCCTGCCTTCTCAAGAGCAGGGAGATCCGACAGCTGTAATCCAGCAACAGGACACAGTTCAAAGCCATCTCTGCCTGACTCCAAAGCCCCTGCCCCACGTCAGGTGGACTAAGAGATGACCTGGGCAGCTGGGGTCACCAGCAGACATGGTTGCTAACAGGACAGTTGGGAATGGAGTACCCTCAGTAATTGCCCTGGACATATAAATGTCACACGGCCCAGCCTAGCAGATCAGAGCATTGGCTCTATGATTGGTTTAGGATAGGCACATGACCCATCACAGGCCAATCAAAATCTCTCCTGGGTTGGATCGATGAAAGACTTCCTTGGTGTTGGGGAGGCTGTGGTGAGGCAGAGCTGAGGGCAGCTGAGGTCTGCTTGTTCCCTGGCAAAGACATGTACAAATTGAGGCCTGGCTGAGCTAGCCTGAGCTTCTCAAAGACCAGCCAGCTTAGTGTCCCATGCAGCCCAGACTGCCAGGCTATGCATCTAATCCAGTTCACATCTGATTCCCAAAGAGCTGGTATGACAGACCTGCCCTGTCATTCCTGGCTCAGATGCTAAGCTTTGCTTTAGGCCAGTTTCAGAGGGCCTCTGGCCCCGGCAAAGGAAAACAGACATCTTAACAGCACAATCCCACCTATGCAGTGTGCCCTGCAGTGTGCAAATGGGAGGAGGTGCTGCAGCAGTAGGACCCAAAGTTAGACATGAGGAGCTCTTGGGAGTGACTGAGAGACAGAGACTTGTGTGGGTTCTAAAGGGTACTGTCTGCCCCTGGGGTGCGAGGGGCTGGGGCTTCTAGTCTCTCCATCCCATGGCAAGCTGCAGAACTTCTCCCACCGAGCCTTGCCCAGAGGCAGGGGACTGACAGAAGTGACCTCAGCTAACCCTGGGCTCTGACTTCTCCATACCTGAAACCCAGCATAGAGAAGCATGAGAGGTAGGATGGCCACAATGGCCAGAGGCGTGGCCATCGTCACTGCCAGGCCGACTTCCAGGAGACCAAAGGCGTAGGTCAGCAGGGACTTCAGCTTGTCCGGGATATCCACATCTACTGTGTCCGTCTCCTTGGAAAAGCGATTCAGCAGGTTCCCGATTGGCGTGCGCTCAAAGAAGCCGATGGGAGAGCGAGCCACGTCCCACAGGAGGCTCCGGAAAAGCAGGCCTGAGGCCCGGGCCCCACCCAGGAACACCGCAGCCATGGAGGCAAACAGTCCGATGGCTGCAGAGGGAGAGTTGGAGTGGAACCGGCTGCTGGGCTGGGGCAGGTCTCCCAGCACCCGGATGACCATGCTATGATTGATAGCCCCACTGCTGGAGGGTTGAGTAGTGTCTCCCCAAACTCATACCTACCTCACGTCTAAATACAACCTTATTTAGACCTATGAGTTTCATAGGTGCAATAGAAGATTCTAGATTTAGGGTGAGACCTACACTTGTTCTTTGATCCTTCTAACAACTGGGCGCAGGCAGGAGAGAGATGCACAGACACAGACAGAGACCAGAGTAGCGGCAACGGCTAAGATAAACAAGGGCCCAGAAGCCACCAGAAGCTGGGGAAGAGGTTGCAAGGGGAGGCACTGCCAAGGCGACCCTACTGTCAATCAAAGCCCCAGAATACAGTGTAGGCAGTCACATGACTCAACTAGCCAGTCAGAGCACATCAGCCATGGGGTGATTGGTTCGTGGTGGTCGCCTGACTCATAAGGGGGCCAATCAGAACCTTCCCTGTGGATGAAGGCTGAGCGGGAGTGAAACACTGTGTGGGAGAGTCTGAGGTGGCCTGTTTCAAGCTGGGTGCTACTGCGTCTTTTGCACCTACTCCCAGGGTCTCCCCCAGCCTCCCCCAGGAGCCAGCTCCGCTGCTGGCTGGGTTTAAGACGGCCCACCTAACTATTGTGGGAGAATACAGCTCTGTGATGCTAGAGACGCATAGTTCACAGTTTTGTTTGTTTCGAGACAGGGTCTCCCGTAGCCCAAGCTGGCTTTAAACTTGTGATGTAGCAGAGGATAATTTTGAATGCCTAATCTTTCTGCTTCCACCTCCGGAGTGATGAGACTTAAGGGGCGTGCCACCAGCCCAGGCTAGCCCTAGCTAGGTAACCAACACGCAGCTGCGTGCTACCAAAATGGTTAATTCCAGTGTGACTGACTAATAGCTCATAGTCTGTCTGGATTAAGCGACCATCTGCATATAAGCATCATCTCCAAGCTATGGCAGACAGGTTTACAAACTGCAAGGGTCTCTAAAGTCAGGGTTGACATGCCTGTGTACAAGGGAGACGCTTACAGCATCTTGCTGATGTGGCTACCATCCTAGTAGATCGTGCTGAAGCTGCTTTTCGTCTGTAGTGCTGCGGACTGAACCCAGGGCTTCACACATGCTAGGCAAGCACTCTGCGCTAAGCTATATCCTCAGACAGGCCGCCTTTTTTTCACTTAAAAATCCCATTTATTTTGTGTGTGTGTGCGTGTGTGTGTGTGTGTGTGTATGCGTGTGTGTGTGTTTCCTGCCATAGCATGTGTGTAGAAGTCAGAAGACAATCTGTGGGAGTCACATCTCTCTTTCTACCACATGGCTCAACAAGAGTTGAGCTCTAGTCAACAGGTTTGTTGGCCGGAGCCTTTATACCAGGCCATCTCCTCAGTCCTGTATTTTACTTAGTTTGTGATGGTATGTCATAACGTTACCTGGGCTGTCCTTGAGCCCAGAATAGTCTTAACTTGCATCAGTCCTACCTTCAGTCTTCTGAGTATCAGGAGTACCAGGAGTCTGTCACTATTTCTGGCTAACTCAAGGAGCCACGTGCCCAGCAGCATTCTCCTTCCATTGTGGCCATGTTTGAAATGTAGGGGAATGGGGGGTGGGGGTAAGGACAGTGGGCCCTGGGTAGGGAGGACGGTGCTCCATGCAAGGGCACCCTAGCCAGTCCTTGCAGGGACATGGCTGCTCAGTAGCCTGAGTGTGGAGGTTGTGGGGACATCTACATAAACCATAAGCCAGTGCCACTCCACATAAGGTCACAGGATTGGCTTAGTCGATATCTGTGCTACAATATGATGTCTGCAGAGACTCTGCTGTCCCTGGCAGAGGCCACATGGGAGCTCTTTGTACCTTGCCTTGCATCAGAGGTGAACCTGCAGTCACTTAAGGAATAATAACAACAGTTATTATTATGTTATATAATAATATAATATGTCATTATTATAATATATTATATATAATATAATAGTTATATTGATATATAATATATTAGTTATTATATAAAATATATCATACATTTTATATTTTATATTCTATATTTGTCACATAATATTATATACTTTATATATATGTTAATATGCAATGTTAATTATTATCATTATTTTATAGAAGGAGTTGAGTGTGGTGGTACAGACCTGTAATCCTAGCACATAGGAGGTCAAAGTAGGGGGATCTTGAGTTTGAGGTCAGCCTGGACTAGAAGGAAAGACTGCCTCTGATTGCAATAATAAGTTAAGCTGGCCTGGGGAGAAGGCTCAACAGGAAAAGGACTTGCTGCCATGGCTGGTGGCCTGAGCATGTCCACCCTGGGCTAACACGGTAGAAGGAGAAAACCCACTCTGGCAGGCATGATCACGCATGTGCTGCGGTGTCTATGCGTCCGTGCACACACCGAAAGTTAGTAAAGGAACAAAAGCTTTTTAAGGGAACAGAAAAATGAGAAAGGGGAAAATGAGAGCAGAGGAAGGAGTGTGGTCTGGGAGGAGGCGTGGCCTGGGCGGAGGTGTGGTCTGGGCGGAGGCGTGGCCTGGGCGGAGGTGTGGTCTGGGCGGAGGCGTGGCGAACGCGCAGTGCCTGGAGGATTGGCCGGAGATTGGGCCATTAGCTAGCGAACTTCTCAGACACCTTCTTGGTAGGGAAGCACTGTCCCCAGGCCCCTCTTCCCTCCCGCCACACCTTAAGGACCCAGGGATGGTTGTTCCAAGCCGACGTTCAAGAACAGAAGAGGTGGG
Source organism: Rhynchomys soricoides (assembly GCA_019843965.1). Classification (NCBI taxonomy): domain Eukaryota; kingdom Metazoa; phylum Chordata; class Mammalia; order Rodentia; family Muridae; genus Rhynchomys; species Rhynchomys soricoides. The sequence goes on along the minus strand of JADRCH010000197.1, from coordinate 317,588 downwards.
GTGGGAGGCAGGGCTTGAGCAGTGTTGTCTGACATGAGGTACCTTGCAAACAGCCGAGGAGCCCAAAGACCCAGCCGCGCAGGGCTGCATGCATCTGCCGCCCATCCACAACCGGGTCATCGGCCCAGAGACTCAGCCAGTAGCCTTGGCAGAAGGATGCCACTTGCTGGCAGAGGAAGAGGAACAGGGTGTAGGTGCAGAGGGGTGTGCCCACCGCCCGCAGGTAGCTCAGGTATGTGGTGGTCTTCACCTATGAGACATGTAAGGGAGGGGTGGCAGAGAAGGGAATGAGAGGACAGTGAGTTGGGTGTAGGTCAGGTCAGATTCCCAAAGGTAACATTAGCAGAGCCTCTGGGCATGCCACCCACAGACCCCTGCCCCAGGATCCTCCTGCTAGAGACCCATGTGTGTCATGGGAAGCCATGTCTGAGTGGGTGTGTGAATGAAGGACGGCTGAAGGGTGCACATGTGGGTTCTGGATAAGATAGACTGGGGGACAGAGCGAGTCAGTATGGAAGGAGAGAGATGCTACATTGGATTTCAGATTTGGGCTTCCCTAGTCTTGAGTGTTGGTCACTCCCTGGCGCCTTTATCTTTTAAATGAGGCTATTGCTGGCTGGCTTTTTTGAAGGACCAAGGTGAGGTGGGATATTGTGAGGAGTAAGCAACAGGGAGGGTCCAATCCCATTTGGCCCTCGATAGGTACTTGAGAAAGGTGAGCGGCCTCCCCGGCGTGTTAGAGTGGAAGCAAAAGCACTGGGCGTTACCCGGCCATATCGCACACTGTCCTCTCCTGCTGTCAACCCGGTGCTCTCAGGGTCATCCAGAGGAGGCTCCATCTGTGCCCCTGAATTGCTGCTGCCCTTCACAGGGGCTGCCTCCATGGATCTGGGCCTGGCACTTAGAGGAAATCAGGACATGTTAGTGTCTCTTCCCATGGGGGACTGCGAGCACCTTCTGATGGTAGCCCATAAGCTCTGCAGGATTCTTCCTAGCTCTTCATTCATTCACCCAGGAAGGGGGAAGGGGCTACGTATTCATGGACACATGGATGGATGATAGAAAGAAGGATGGATGCACAGATGCATGGTTAGAAAGTGTAGATGGATAGGGAGGCGGAAGATAGATGCACAGGTGGATGGATAGGAAAAAGGAGAGGTGCTCGCATGGATGGATTAAAAAAGGTGTGTGAACGCATGGGTGTGTGTGAATGCATGGGTGTGTGTGAATGCATGGGTGTG
>JADRCH010000197.1:292478-316337 GCA_019843965.1 Rhynchomys soricoides | reverse complement strand
CATGGGTGGATGTGAATGCATGGGTGGGTAGGTGCATGGACAGATACATGGTTACGTGGATGATCCAGGCACCACACTCTCTCCTACGTGGTACCCAGCTCCGTCACTGTAGAGCCTGTCCAGCAAGCCTGTCCCCTGATGCCATTTCACCAGATTAAAACGGCTGTCCACACAGGGAACTTCGTCTCCTGAAGTTCCACTCTGGCCTTAGCTTCCGTTCCATTGTTTTGCCCCTGCTGTTTACCCTCAGACCCATGGGTTCAGCTTGTCGGAATGTCAGTGTTTCACTCTTTGATGCTAAAGACATGCGCACTCTTGTCATCTGTGGAGGAGTGCATTGATTTAACTGTTCTATGCTTCTGTTTCCCTGGATACAAAATGGAGATCCCTGCCGTTTATTACCTGTCTATTATCTTCCTAGCACTTACCCGTCATTTATTATCTCTCAAGAACCATCTACCCGTCCTTTTGTCTGTCCACCCATCTCTGCTTCTTTCCTTCCCTCCGCCATACAGCCCAGCATCCTTCCATCCGTGCCTCTTCTCATCTTTCCGTCCATGAGTCACTCATGCATCCACCATGTGCTCTTCCATACTTCCGTTCATCCTACCCGTCCAGACATGTCAGTTCATGCATGAACATTTCCCTCCCTCCCTCCCTCCACACATTCACATGTGCACGGCTACCTGATCTTACTCAGGTTCCTGTACACTTCCCTCCTTCTTAGGAGCACTCTCGGGGTGGCCATGATGTCAGAGGATCTGTCCCCACCCTTGGTATCCCCGAGACCCAAAGACCCTCAGCTTCCCTTGTATGCTCCCCCACTGCTGGCACAGAAGCCTGGTGCACAGCGACCTATTGTCAAAGTCCAGGGCCATGGTGAGTCCACATGTGCCCTGGGTGCAGAAGACAGGTAATAAGGGGGACAGTGGACTCCCTCTCAGTGCCCCCTACCTGTGTGCTCTGGCCAGATGCCAGCCTAGTCTGCCTGGCAAAATGGGAACAGTGCAGTCCAGCACCAGCTATTTCCAGTCATGCTGAGGAGATTTCCTGGCAGCCAACCTCTGCTCTAATGACTGGCATTGGCTCACTCCAAGCACTGGTCTTAGAAGTGACAATTTGGAGGTTTATCACTGTCCGTTGACTGATGGATCATTTGGGGTGAATGAATCATCCATCCCTGAGACCATAGGGGTACTAAACAGGCACTCTATAAATGATTTTGGCTGTCCTGTCTGCCTGAGGCACAGTAGCCACAAGCAGATCTCGTTTTGGCCTCAGTCTGGCCACACCTTGCTCTGCACCAGTGAACCTACCTCTCTGATCTGTGCATAGGCTTCCCACCTCCAGGAAAGACTCCATGGTCGTCACTGGTGGACACAGTGTGTGTTCCTGCAAGAGTCAAGGATGTCAGTGAAGCCACACCGTAGAGTCCAGCTGTTGTCTTTGACACTCACGACTGTGGTGCTTTAACCTCTCTGAGCAAATGTTTCCTAGCATGGTTCCTGCTCCTGCCCTAGAAACCTTCCTCTGCTCTCAGCCCTTCCCCCGGGGTCACTCAGGAGCATCACTGGCTCATCCACTTACATCCATTCAGAAAACCCTGAGCGCATGCTATAGAGCTGAGGAATAGCATGGATATTGAGTAAGGTCAAGTTGCTTCTGCTTTCCCAACACACTTGCTCCAGTAGTGCACTGTGCCTAGAATGTTCTTTCCTAGCTAACTCACACGAACCCTCAGGTGCCAGATCCCTCAGGGATAGTTCCCCATCTGATGTTTCCCAGGTTAGGCCAGAAATCTGAGCAGAAATACAATAGCTTAGCTCCAGACCTCTGAACAAGAAGTAACTGCTATTACAAACCACCAAAATATGGGTTATGTTTGTTACACAGCCCTGTCACAGCAAAAGCTGTCCAATGCAATGGACAATGCAGTGCAATGCAATGGGCAAGTTCTGTGCTCACAGTACCATCTTTAAGCTCAAAAGCAATGGCACTGTGAGTCGACCGTTAAGTGCTGTGGTAGTTTGAAGGAGAATGACTCCCTGAGACGTGTGGCCCCAGCTGTTGGAACTGTTTGAGAAGGATTAGGAGGCGTGGCCTTGTTGGGGGAGGAGTGTCCCTGGCAGCAGGCTTCGGGAAGTTTCAAAGCCCAAGTCATTCCCAGTCTCTCTGTGTTTTGAGATGTTAGTTCTCAGCTACCATGTCTGACTGTCTGCTGCCACGCTTTCTACCATGATGGTCATGGGCCTTTGAACTGGAAGCCCCAAATAAACTCTTTCTTCTATAAGTTGTCTTGGTCCTGATGTCTTATTACAGCAATAGAAGAGTAGCTAAGACAGGTGGTTTGTTTGTTTGTTTGTTTGTTTAATTATGTATGTGTGCGTACATGGACTACTGCTTAGAGTGACATTGGAGATTCACCCCTGGCCCCCAACCACATATGTATGAACACTTAAACACACATGTACACACCCACACACATAAACATGCAAAGAGAACCAAGAGTGTTATGAGAGACACTGTGAGCCTCAGGCAGTGTCCTTGGCTCCTTGTGGGGGTGGGGCGGCCCATGTGCAGGGCTGCAGTGCCAGGTGGGCCCTCAAGATGGGTGTGGTTAAGGTCCTCCACCCACATCAGTGGGACCCTTACAGCCTTCTCCTAGAGGGAGCCAGGCACAGAGACTCAGTGATGCTCAGACAATACCTTCTTCTCCTTTGCATGCAGGCTGTCTGGCTCCATCCAGAAGGCCCACCAGGGCTCCATTCCTATGCAGAAGGTCTTGGTAGGAGCCGATCTCTGCGATGGTTCCGTTGGCCAGCACCAGGATCTGGTCAGCCTGAGGCAGGACGTGCAGCGTGTGTGTTACAAGGATCCGAGTCTGGGCAGGGAAGGGCAGAAGTTACAAGTGGTGGAGTGTCCCCAGGTGAGGGAGTGGGAAGGCCCCTTCCTATGCACCTGTACTTCTTCTGGAGAATACCATACCCAAACAGAATAGAGGGGCATATCAAATTCAGAAGATGTGGGCTTAAAGCCAACCTTTGAGAGCTTCTCATTCTGATGGGGTGATGGGGTCTTCTGAGAAATGCAACATTGGTTCAAAATATAACAAGTGGAAATTAAAAAATTAAAAAAAATTTTTTTTTTGAGTCAGGGTTTCATGTAGCCCAGGCTGATCTCTGTGGCCAAGTGTTCTAACTGCCTTTCTGTTGCTGTGACAAATACCGAGACCAAAAGCACCTTAAAGAAAGAAAGGATTTATTTGGGTTACACTTCCAGGTCATGATCCATCACCGAAGGAAGTCCGGACAGGAGCTCAAGGCAGGAACCTGAAGGCAGGCCTGCTTCCGTGTGGTATTGCCTCCAACCGGGGAACTCTCTCCCAGCCCAGGAAGTACAGCAGGAGACATGGGTGTGGCTTGTTGGGTGGCTCCCTCAAAGAACCACACTTAGCTAGCTAGCTTCATTGTACAGCCCAGGACCACGTGCCTAGAGAGATAGTGGTGGTGGTGTCCACAGTGGACTGGGCCCTCCTACATCAGTTAACAGACACGCCCATAGGCCGGTCTGATCTAGGAGATTCCTCAATCAAGGCTTTCCTCTCAGATGACTAGGCTGTGCTAACTTAACAGTTAAAGCTAGCCAAGACATCAAGGATAACCTTGAATTTCTGATCCTCCTGCCTCCACTTCCCAACGGGTAGGATTACAAGCATGCACCATGGCACTGGTTCATGAATGCTGAGGTGCAACTCAGGGCTCTGTGCATGTACTACTACCACTGAGCCACATACTATCCTGAGAATGCATTACACATCATATACTGAGCATCAAGGCTCTGCAACGAGGAACTTCTCAAGATGCACAGCATATGGAGCCACAGTTCATGGCCACAACTAGCACTATGAGAAAGTATTGGGACCCCAGGGAAGGATCAAAATCTACACATCTCAAAAAATTGAATATGTACCAATTTTAGACCATCATAAAGTTGAAACATTATGAATAGTTTAACCACAAATTTCCTGAGGAAGATTAAGTGTAAGCCACTGAGATTTGGGAAGCCATTTGTCACACAGCATCGTTGCAGGAAAAGCTGACTGATAGAAGGAAACTGGACTCAAGAAGGGCTGATGAAACAGTCCTTGGTTAGGACAGAACTCTCAGGACTTCCTCAACTTCACTTACGGTACCCTGGAGCAGTCCACTGGGTCCGATGACCTGTTTGAAGACCTGCTGGCTGACATGGGCATCCAGGGCCGCCAGGGGGTCATCCAGCAGGTACACAGCAGCCTTTCTGTACACAGCCCGAGCCAAGCTCAGCCGCTGCTTCTGGCCCCCAGAAAGATTCATGCCCTGGGAACAGGATGGAGACAGGGATTCAGATGCAGTCTGCTGGGGACATCAGAATGACCAGGTAGTGGGACGTGGTGGCACACACCTTTAATCCCAGTGCTTGGCGGGCAGAGGCAGGTAGATCTGTGAGTTCGAAGACAGCCAGAGCTACAGGGTGAAACAATGTCTCAAAAAACAAAAGTATGACAGCAACAAAACAGAATGACATAGCAAGGGACACCCCAGGGACAGCTCAAGGTGCCTTGGGTCACACTTGGGTGTAAACACTGAGCCAGAACCCTTGCTGGCCTGAGCCTGCTTCCCCCTCCCCAGCCTCCCTTCGGGAGACACCGTGTGCACTGTTCCTCTCCCTTCTCTCTTCCAGGCTAGGACTTCGTCCCTCTGTGCCCAGTGTTTCCTCCCTCTTCTCCACTGCCGACACATACAGTGAGGACACACACCACTTGCTCCCTGTCGCCTACACATCCAGTCTGTATTTTCATTCATCCCTTTATTCAGCCAGTGCTCATGTATGGCTGCTCTACTGGGGTATACCTGGCTGTGGGGCTCTAGCAACCATGTTCCTTCTTTTCTGACCCCTTCTAATAAGTATGCTCTGAGAAAGGCGCCGAGAGCAGTCCGTCCTCGACAGTCACAGGAGGAGGGGGCATAGCCGTGTGTCCTACTGGGAAAGAGCATGTACACAGCCCTGGACTATGAGTGTGCATGGTGGGGTCTCTGTAGCTGGAGAGAGCAGGAACAGGGACGTATGACTGGAGAGGAAGTAGAGCAGGAATTAGGTTTGCATGGAGGCTTTTATGGAGATGGTCAAAACCTCTGGCTGACTCTGAGGGAAAGGGGGAAGCCTGAGAGTTCTGGGGAGACAGAGGGAGTGAGGACCACTGGCGCAGTGCTTTCTACCTGCTGGGCTGGGATTGGTCCAAGGAAGGGGTGGAGCCTGGGGACCTGAGCCAGGTGTGGTGGCACATGTGTCATCTCAGCACTCAGGAGGCAGAGGCAAGTGGATATCTTTGAGTTTGAGGCCAGCCTGGTCTATAGAGCAAGTTCCAGGACAGGCAGGGCTATTACACAAAAAGAGACTGTTCAAAAAAAAAGACACCCCCCCCAAAGTCCTAGAACCCATCTCAAACAAAAACAAAGTAGGAGGTGTAGCTCAGAAGAAAAGTGGTTGCTCAGAATCTGCAAAGGGCTAGGTCTGGTCCCAGCATTGATTCTCAGCTCCCTAATGCAGGGGTCAGCCTGCATTTTCTAGGAGGGAGCAGGGAATAACCCTTGTAAAGTTTGAGGGTCATTTGATGTCTGTCCTAGTTGCTCAGCTCTGACCTCTGAGATCAAAAGTAGTCACAAACCATAAGTCACTGTACAGATGGCTGTGTCCTAATAAAACTTTATTTACAAAAACAAGTAGTGGGCCAGATTTGGTCCTTAGCACACAGTTTTCTGATTCTGTTGGTTCTATAGCTTCAGATGCCTGTGTCCCGTGTGGGGACCATCTCTGCTCAGATACATTGGTGAGACCAAGAGAGGGGAAGCAGTTTAACATCACCCAGCAGGCACTCTGTTCTCTTTTGTCTTTGCTTTATTTTTTAAAATTAGTTTCTCCCCAATAACTGAACAGTGCTGTATGTTTAGCCCTGAACTGGGGTCTCTTTCCCTCCCCCTTTCTGTCCCTATTGTCCCCTACCTTCCCGCCCTCAGGTCAAGGAGGCATATGATCCCAGGGTCTCCTCACCTGCTCCCCTATTGGGGTGTGAACTCCTGCAGGGAAGCTGGCCACATCAGACCCCAAGGCACAGGCTTCCAGAACTCTCTGCAACCAGGGCAGGTCCAGCTTCTGCCTGAAGCACACGTTCTCCACCACAGAGGTATTCTGGACCCAGGCCTCCTGAGGCACGTAGGCCACGGAACCCTGAAACACTCCTTACTGTTGGTAGCTCGTATGAAGAGTAGGGACACTGGGTGCTCAGAGGGAGAGAGACTGAGACAGGAAATGGAGGGATCTTGGCTGTGAGGGGAAGATGTGCGTGCAGCCTTAGCAGCCAGGCAGGGAGGAATGGGGACAGCCTTACCTCAATGCTCACAGACCCTTCTACCTTCAGCAGTTCCCCAAGCAGGGCAGACAGCAAGGAGGACTTCCCAGCCCCCACTGGACCCACAACAGCTAGCAGACAACCATGGGGCACGGTGAAGTTGATCCTGACAACCCAGGGGAGATGCAGCCCTGAAGGCCCAGCCTGTGTGTGTACAGAAGCAGGCAACCCCAGACACACCCACCCCATCCTGATGCTCAGACCTTGGGGAGAATGTTAAGTGGATATACAGGGCCTTTCCTCCCTGGTTCTTATTTAGCTACCTGAACTGCCTTTCTTCTGCCATCCGAGCACATCAGATGTGCCTGCCACACAAACACCTACAGACACACCACAGACGGTAGTATACACAGTTACACGCATAGCCAGTATGCAGATGTAAGCACATGTGTGTGCCTACATGTATGCCACTGTATGCATATCCGTGTGCACATGCACACGCAGAGGGGATCATAGTGTGCAGGCTTGACTGTTGTGGTCTCTTGCTCAGGTCTTTGCAATACATGTCCTGCTGCTCTCCCTGCCTCTGCCCCAGCCTACTCCTGCCCGTCTTCTGAAGTCAGCCCTTACCCAGAAGCCACACGGACCTGTGAAAGAGCAAGTCAGGGTTGTGTGTGCTGATGTCTACCTCTAGTCCCAGCACTAGGGAGCCAGAGGCAGGTGGATCTCTGAGTTTGAAGCCAGCCTGGTCTACAGAAGTGAGTGTCAAGCCAGCCAAGACTACACAGTGAGACCCCGATTCAAAAAACCAAATCAGTTCATAACCCTTCCAAGCTTTGACCAAAGGTCAAAAGGAAAGTTCTGGTGAATATGAGTTATACCCAGCCACGCTCTCAGTGTGTCTGCTTCTTCTCCTGCTCCTGTATCTACTTGCTCCTCCTCCTCCCTCTTCCTCCTCCTCTTTGTCCTCTTCCTCCTCCTCTTCCACCTCCTCCTCCTCCTCTTCCCCCCTCCCTCTCTCCCTCTCTCTCTTTCTTTTTTCTTCAAGATATGGTTTCTCTGTGTAGCCCTGGCTGTCCTGTAACTCACTCTGTAGACCAGGCTGACTTCTAACTCAGAGATCCACCTGCCTCTGCCTCCTGAGTTCTGGGATTAAAGGCGTGCCCCACCACCTTAAGCTTAGTGCTTCTTAAGCATAGTCCAGTGGCTTTCAGCAGGGGTGATTTTGCCTTAGTTGGGAGGAGCCATTTGGCAACATCTAGAGGTGTTTTTGTCCCACAGCTGACTGGGGATGGAGATCAGTAGCTCTTAGTTCTGCCAAACATACTACAAGGCCCAGGACAGCCCACAGTGAGGAATTCTCAGCCCCCAAACCAACAGGATGAGACAGAGAGCCTGGGCCTCATGTGCTTTTGCTTCACTGCCTCTGCTTTTGGTCTCCCTGATGTTCAAAGAGCCTTCCCCTGCCCTCTGTTATGCCCTCAGCTGGAATGACAAGCAACCCCACACTGCCAGCTCTGTTCCTTCCCAGACTGTCTACTTGCATCCGGTGTCCATCCAAATGTTACCCCAAGAGAGCAGAGCTCCAGCCTTCCCTCTGTCCCCAGCATGCAGAACAGAGCCTGTGCACAGCAAGGGAGTGCTCAGTAACCACTCCCAAGAGTATGGATAGAGGTGGACACACATGGCCGGACTTTCTTTCTCTTTCTGAGGTATCTTGGGACTGGGTGACAATGACCTTGAAACTGATACAAGAGGCATAGAAGGAGGTCACAGCTGATGAGGCTGGGCCTCAAGGTTCCTCTTGGTCAGGTGGGAAACAGAGGGGTGTCTCCTGCCTGGTGGGGGACGCTCAGGTATCCTGTGTCCCCTCTGTAGGGCTGGGGCATGCAGGAACCCTTGTCTCCCTGCACAGAACCCTGGCCTGGTCTAGCCTATCCTCCAGACCCAGGTGGAACACTTTCTCAGAAGCCAAGAGCATCTCTCTGTGGGGTTTCATACCCATGCAGGCAGGGCGGGCTCTCCTGGGACCAAGCGAAGGTGCCATTGTGTACAGAAATTCGATCCTTCGAGGCTGCAGGACACAGGAAGACAGTTACAGGGGTTGGTACTGCCCTCCTGGCATCCCAGTGTTCAGTGTTCAAGGCCTCAAAGGCTTCATCCCCAAAACTTCATTTCAGCTAGAAGCATTACAAGGCCCTGGTCCTGCTACCTACTGACTAGACAGCAATCCTACCATTGTAGTTTAGGGACAAGTGGCCTCAGCCAGGGGTTCTAATCCTACCTGCTGCCTTTTTTTTTTTTAATAAGTAAGGTTTGAACTGGGTGTGGTGGTTCGTGCCTGTAATCCTGGCACCTGGGAGGTTGAGACAGAGGGTAATGAGTTGGAGGCTAGCCTGGGCTACAGAGTAAATGTGATTCCAGCTTGGGCTATATATGAAGATCATTAATAAAGTTATTTATTTATGTATTTAAGTAAATAAAAAAGTAATTTCAGTGTAGTGTTTTGTGCCTGCAATCCCAGTATTTGGGAGGTAGAGGCAGAGAGATCATGAGTTCAAGTCCAACCTTAGTTACATAGCAAGTTCAAGGTCAGTCTGGTTTACAATACCCTGTCTCAAAAAGCCAAATAATGGGAGGAGGGCACAGAGAGATGAGTTAGTAACTAAGAACACTGGCTGCTCTTGTAGAAACCCCAGGCTAAATTACCACATGGCAGTTCCCAACCATCTGTAGCTCCAGTTCCAGGGGATCTGAGCCCTCTTCTGGTCTCCCCGGGCATCAGACACTCAGGTACATAGACATACATGCAAGTAAAACCCTTATACATGTAAAATAAAAATAAATTACCCCTTCTAATTTTTAAGCCAAAAATTTAAATAAGAAAATAAATGCATTAATTTTGCAAATGTTCTAGTCTAACTGTGGGATTTAAATTAATGTGATCTCCAAGACAGCCTCCCCCAACCCCCAAAGCAGGTGTTTGGATCCTGAAGATGGGCACTGAGGCTCTAAGAGATTAACTTGTCAGAGCTGGGATTCAGATGTGTCCTTGGGGTGGGGCATCCATCCCAAGGGCAAGATTTTAAGCACCAGTGGGCATTTTCCAGATAAGCAGGTTGACCAGATGTCTCAATTATATTAACTGCGTGGGAAGCTCTCATCTGGTGACAGGCCATTCTCTACCCTTCTTCCCTGAAGCAATTAAAGTCACATAGGCAGTGGCTGAAAGTGGCAGGATTGAGCAGGGGGTGGAGAGGTGGGGGTGAGGTAGGCTGAAGAGTGGAGAGAGGATTGGGGGATGGGGATGGGGGAGGGAGTGAGCTGGCTAACTAGAGTGTGAGTCCCCACACTGATGCTCTGATTTGAGTCTTTAGTGTAACAATATGTCTATGGTTCTCTTCTAGACTTCTGCATAAGGGTAAGTTCTTGACAGGGTACCTGCTTCTGAGCACCTAGGTGGCACCCCACAGTGCTCCAATAGTCATCACTGTACATTGGCGGAAGCAGATGTTGGGTACCAAGTGACATGATTGACAGTGAGATCTACATTGCCTATGGTGTCTTCATCCCTCTCCCCCTGCCCACCTCAGCACTCACAGCATCTGGAGGGACTTGAGACCATGCCATTGGGGTCTGCTTCTTCCAGGCACAGGAAGGCAGCCAGCCGGTCAAAGGACACCCGAGCCTGGAGATACAAGAGTGGGCTAGTCACCAGACTAGAAGGGCTTCCTGCGGTAGGCTTCCAACACTTTGCATTTGCTAGATGCTGGGATATCTGTAGCTCATAGAAAACAATGACCTTGATATGAGGAGCTTCTCTCTGCTCCTCAATCCAAGAGAGAGACTGGAACAAACCAGCTGCCTCCAACTAAGCCCTGAGAAAGAGCACCTTTTCCAACAGCACCCAGCAAAGATGTGGAGTAACTTCCAACTCTGTCCACTGGGGGCGCTCTTGAGCGCCCATTGCACACATATTCTTGGTGACTGGAGGTGATCATTGCAATACAGATGGTCTGGAGGTGAGGAATTAGCTCAGTGGGGCAAAGTGCTTGCTGTGCGAGTACAATGACCTTGGTTCAAATCCCCAGAGTCCACATAAAAGCTGGCCAAGGCAGCCCATGTCTGTCACCCCAACATTTGGAGAGTGGAGCCAAGGTGGCTTCCTGGAGCTCTCTGGCCAGGCAGTCTGGTCAAATGGATAAGCTCTGGATTCAGTGAGATACTTTGTCTCAAAACCAAAAAAAAAAAAAGTGGGCTGGAGGGAGGGATAACTAGCACGAAGGATGATTTTTTTAATGGAAAACCTGCTATTTTAGAAGCTTCTGTGTGTATATGCATATAGGTAAACGTGTGTATGTATTTAATTGGTGTTACCCCACACAGAGATAATGCTTCGCTCATAAACCATGTATTACTTGATAAGATACCTAGTGCCTGATGTGGGATACCTCACCTCTGACCTATAGAGACCCCTAAAACAACAGTTGCTCTCAGTGCCCACCAGAGTTTGATAGTTTAGACCCTGTTGCTGAAGGTACAACATCCTCTGGTCACAGGACACGGAGAAACCAGGTTGGTGCTGGCTGGGCAGCTTCCTCCCTGCTGGCCAGCTTTTATAGAGCCAGGAAGGTGCTCTGCAGACTGCTAGAGGGGAAAGACACTGACTCTCTTGCCTAGCTATGAACCGTGTGAGCTCCGATGACTCTCACGGAAAGATGTGCTTGTGTGCAATAGTGGTATGCATGCTATTGGGTAACCAAAGGTTTTCTGATTGGATTTTGGGCCTGCTCCACAGGTGGAAACACACATCTGGTACTATAAACCTGGCTAATAAGCCACGGTTGGGGAGCTTACAGGCTGTAGGAGTGAACCTGCTGCTATCATGTTGCCGAGTGGACTTCATATTGAACTGTCTTCTAAGTGTGTAACTCTATACATTAGTGCAGCTCTCAGGCCTTGGCTAACGAGGAGACTTACAGCTGGTCGGAGCACAGAGAATCACCGTGTGCGAAGGGTTCATCTACTAATGTGACCTCTGAACCACACCCCCTTTCCCCAAGAGGAGCAGGAAGACTGTAAGAGCCAGAGGTCAGGAAGGATGTCTGGTGGGCGAGACCTAGCCGGTCAACTCTCTAGCGTGGCCCAGGGAGGAACTTGTGAGCCCCCATGTCTGACCAAGAAGCTCTGGATAATTAATAACTTCTAAGGGAGGGGAGGTGTGTTGGTTAGCTTATGTCACCTTGACAGAAGCTAGAGTCATTTGGGAAGAGGGACTCTCACTTGTGAAAACACCATTGGCAAGTCTGCGGAACATTTTCTTGAATAACGGTTTCATGTGGGAGAGCCCAGCCCACTGTGGGTGGTGCTACCCCAGCCAGGTAATCCCCAGAGGTGTGTAAGAAAACAGGCCAGCGAACTAGCAAGCAGTGCTCCCTCATGGCCTCTGCATCATTTCCTGCCTTGAGTTCCTGTCCTGACTAGTCTGGATAGGGACTGACAAGCTGTCAGTTGAATTAAACCCTTCCCTCCCCAAGTTGCTTTGTGTTTTATCACAGCAACAGAAACCCCCACTAACACAGTTTACTCAAGAATGTGGCTTCTGGTAGGTCGGAGGACGGCCCCACAGCAGCAGCCCTCAGTGCAGTGAGACTCAATGGTATAAAAACTAAGAAAAATCAGAGCTGGGACTGGATGGGGAACGGATCCGAGAGGAGGCAGGGAGAGAGGGAGACCCGATAAAAACACATTGATTGAAATTCTCAAAGAATAAGAACGTTAATATTAAAAAATTAATATTAATTAATTAATTAATTAATTGGAGGAGGAGGAGGAGGAGGAGGAGGAGGAGGAGGAGGAGGAGGAGCAGTTCAATCATTCAATCTTCCTCCTTTCAGCAGGTCCAGGAAAGACAGAGGTAGAGAAATAAAGGACCCTCTCTAGGAGGGGACCTGGGATGAGTTCCTGAACATGGAAGTGACACATTCTCCAGAATGCTTGCTGAGGCTCCCCTGCACGGTCTGACCCCCGTCTGATGGTGCCAGGCTGTACTCTAGCCCTTCCCCTCCCCTCCTCTGCTGACAGTGGTCCAGCAGCGCTGAGTCCGGGCCCAGCTCGCTGACTCCCTGACCCTCCTCCCACCTCACCTGCACGATGCAGTGCACAGAGAAGGGAAGAAAGGCCTGGGCTTTGTTAAGGATACTGAGCACGGTGAGCGTCACAAACGCCTTCTCTGCATCCATGGCATTGTCCTCTGCCACCAGGGTGTGGACAGTAAACACGACCAGTGCTACCTGTTGATGCACAAGGGTGGCATTGAGTCTGCTGTCCATTTCCGGTGGGCAGAGCCCACTGATGTGTCTCTGTGGTCCATAAGATTCAATGCTGCTGGCACCAGCTCTCCACCCCAAGCATTCTCCCAACCCTCTGGCCCCTGCAGTGAGATCAGAATGACGTCACCAGAAATGTAGACACTTGGAAGGACACGAGAGACACAGAGAAGAGGAGGTTGGAGGTCTTCAGGGCGCCTAGCTCCTGGTTCCGGACATGGAGGAGGCGCTCCAGGAAGGCACACTCCCAGCCATGGGACTTGATGGTTCTCACAGTTCTGAGCATGGAGCTGGTGAGCCGTGCTCGGGAGGTCTTCTGCCTCATCTGTTCTTCCTGAGACAGGAAAGAGGAGGCAAGAGAGCGCGCAGCCTGGAATTCTCCATCCCTGTGGTCCCTGCAGTTGCTCTGCTGCAAACCCTGCAGATTCTTTCTCCAAGCCACATACCAGCCCAGCATCTCTTCCAGGGTTCTGAGCTATACCACCCTCACCCTGGGCCTTCACTCCTCCCCAGAGCTGTCTCAGCCACCTGAGCTTGCTGTCACTGTGCCAATCAGAAGCCACCAGTGGGCGTGATGGTGCTACCAGGAAGGCTTTCTGGAGGTCTGGGTGTCACCTGAACTAGATCATAATGAGAACAGGAAGTTACAGGTACTGAATGCATAGAGAACAGTCAGCTGGAGGGGTAGGGACAAGAGAGGAAACTTTCAAAGAGGGACCAACAGTATGACTCAAAAGAAATCCAGGGAGACTGCAGGAAAGTGAGAGGGGAGGCTGCAGCAGCCAGGGCTTCGAGTTCAGGCAGAAGTGTTTGGGGTTTCATGTTCCGTGCAAGAGGCTGTAAGGTAGCTGTGTGGACAGCGTCTTTGAGGCCACCCAGGGAGTGGCCAACCTGGTTAGCAAAGGGAAAGACAGCATGGACATCGGCTGGGAGAGTATCCAGGGATCTGCAGAAGCAAAAACAGGGGAGGTAGAGCACCTGTATGGAGAGATCTGGAGGGCTGGAGAGGTTCCTGAGTGGAGTGAGGTACTGAGGGTGGGTGACAGGGAGGGAGGGTGACAGGGAGGGCGGGCAACAGTGGAGGGTGACAGCGGAGGGTGGGTGACAGTGGAGGACGGGTGACAGTGGAGGATGGTGGGGAGGGTGGGTGACAGGGAGGGTGATGGGGAGGGTGGGTGACAGTGGAGGGCAGGTGACAGTGGAGGGTGACAGCAGAGGGTGGGTGACAGGGATGGTGGGTGACAACAGAGGGTGGGTGACAGGGAGGGCGGTGGGTGACAGCAAAGAGGGGAGAGTTCATCTTCCTCCACTTGCCTGAACACTCTCTTGTTTTTTTCATCAGTACAGGGTCTCAAACTAACTATCCTCCTGTCTCAGCCTCCCTAATACTGGAATGATGGGTCTGTGCTATATGTCTGTCTGTCTGTCTGTCTGTCTATCTCTATCTATCTATCTATCTATCTACCATCTATCTATCTTTGAGATAGTTTCTCACTAGCAGTCTTGGCTGGCCTGGAACTTGCTATGTAGACCAGTCCGGCCTTGAACTCACAAAGATTCCCCATATCTGCCTCCTGCATGCTGGGCTAAAGGTGTGCACCACCACACCTGGCTCAACGCTTTTGTTTTCACATTATTTATTTTGTACACACGTCATCATGTGCATGCCACAGCGGGCATTTAGACAACTTGCTGGAGTTGGTTCTCTCCATTCACCATGTGGGTCGTGGGATCAAATTCAGGTCGTCAGGCTTGTGAGCAAGTGTCTTTATCTGCTGAGCCATCTCACCAGCCCTATGGCGTCCTAAACACCACCTACTGCCCCTGATGCTGAGCCCGCCTCCTCCCTTGGTGCTGCAAAGCTTCTAGTCTTCTGGCTGTGAGCTTTCTGCTAGAAGTACTATAGAAATAACATCTGCAGGCGATGGAGACCCGCCTTGAAAGACTAAGCGTGGCTGTGTGACGAAGCTGAGTTGGTGAGGGAGAGACGGAGGAAGCAAGGTTAGGTGACAGAGGCCATGGTGGGGTCGTAGGTTTTGGCACTGAGCCACACCAACAAAGGAGGTTTGGTTTCTTTGGCTGCCACATGTCCCTCTGGCAGCCACCCTCTGAGGGTGGAGGAGGTCAGAGGCAGGAGTCATTGAGGGACAGCAGCTTAGGACCACATTCTAGAAAGAACAGAGGTTTGTCCAAGGGACATGGGTATGACAACACAGAAGGACAAGGACAGACCTATAGCCTCTTCTTGCCTGTCCCTGTCTCTGTCACGAACCAGAACCCCACGGTTGTTCCTCTGCCCAGGATGTCTGCATTCCCAAATGCCAAACCTGATGGTAGCTCCTCTTCTTGGTAATGAAGAAGTTCAGAGGGAGGAGGCTCAGGAAGACAGCAACGGCTGTGAGGGCAGAGGGTCCAAGGAGCTGGGGACAGAGGGCAGGGTGTCATGAGACTCCAGGGGTTTGGGTCACCCGGGGCTGGGAATTTAGGCATGTGCCGCTGTGCCTGGCTTTCTATATAGGTCATGGGGGTCTGCACTTGGTCCCCATATTTACTAAGTAAGCACTTAGTCAGCTCCTTATCCTTGCTCCTTTCAATGAGTATTTATTGAGGTGACATGGTCATAGCATGAATGTGGAGGTCAGGAGATGACGTTGTAGGGTCAGTTCCCCCTTTCATGTTTATATGTGTCCTCAGGACACAGCTTGGGTCCTCGGACTTATGTCCTGTGACAGCGAGCTGCTGAGACTGACCTAAAACCTTTGCTCCTTCCCCTCACTTCCCAAGCTGTTATTACGAGCACGTGCCGCCACACCCACCTCTCAGGGCTCACGGTTAACCTAGCCCCGTCTTACCTCTTAGTGGGGAGTCATCGGATTAACTAACAAATCCACAAAGTTGAAGTTTCTGAGCTATATGGTGTGTGTGTGTGTGTGTGTGTGTGTGTGTGGTTAGTGTAAGAATGTCTCCTGCAATATTGGACACATAGTTACACTGAACGATTGTTCTGTGTAACTTTAAACATCACATTGAACTGGACACCTGTGTTGTTACTCTTCCACCAGCTTTGTCTCCCTTGGTGCCTTTGGTCTGGTTATCTGGGAGATACGGCGGTGGGGACAGACTAAATGCTTTTAAAAATAAAGTCTTATTGTGCTTTTCTGAGATTTCCTCCACACCCACTCTAGTCTCTGGTCTCTCAGCCCAGAGGAACACTGGTCTCTCATCTCTGGACTGAAGTGGGCCAGTTTGGTTTATTCACGTGACTATTCCACCCCCTAGTGGCTCAATGGAGAACTGTCCTGAACGCCACTGGCAGCCTTAAGAACATTCATTTGGAAAGGAAGGTCTCCCTCCAGGGTATTTTCATTCAGCCATAGCACCCACAACCCACCATCGAGGTGAGCCTGGGGCAGCATGGCGGTCCTCTGGTGCCAGGGCAGAGGCAGCGTGCAGGGCATGGCCTGTGGCTGCTGTGGCCTCTGATCGCTATCAGCTCGGCCTGCTCAGTGCTCCCAATTCTTCACCACATTCTTCCTCCTTCCCTGTCTCTCCTATGATAAGAGTCAGCTTCTCAACCCTGAACACAGGCACTACTTGAACGCCTGTGTATGCTTGCTGGCCACCTACTGTGTGTGAGCCTTGGAATATTTAAACGTCAGCGTTCACAAGTAGAATTCCAGCTGGGCATGACAGCTCACTCAGTAATCGCAGCTACTCCTGAGGCTGAGGCAGGAGAATCACAAACACCAGCCTGTCTATGCAGCAAGGTCAAAGCCAGCTTTTTAGTGAGAACTTGCTTTGAAATTTAAAAAAAAAATATATAAATATTTGTACATAAACATTGTATATATACAATATATATATTATATAACATATAAATATATAAATAAAATATTTTTTATATACAAATATAAAAATATATTTTTTTAAGGACCAAAGATGTAGCTGCGTGGAAGACTGCGTGGCATACACAAGGCACCACAGAGATAAAAGTGGTGGAAACATTCAGTGGTCATGGCAATGGCTCCCCTCACACATCAGATGTCAGCTAACAATGCTATAGCGAGTGCTGGGAACTGTTCTAAGCACCTTAGACACAGCCTGAGCATCCCTAACCCAAGAGTTGGGAACTAAGTGCTTCAGAATCTCAGAGGCGTTGAGCACCAAGACGACGCCACAGTGGGGAACTCACGCCTCATCTCATGGCTCAGAATGACCTTTGGGCTATGCCAATAAAGGTGCCCACAGACCACGTACGATTTTCTTGTTAAACTCAGGTTATATACTCAAGCTCTCAAATGCATGTCTACCATTCCTGAGTTCAAACCCAAAGCCTGCTGGACCCACGTGCTTCAGACAGAGGCTGTGCAACCTCTGTCAGTTTGTCTGGGTTTTACCCATGTAGGACCAGGAGCCTGCTTCTAATTATCCTCTGTTCTTGGAACTAAGGAATTGTAGCCCAGAGAGGGTGAGTAAGTAGTGTGAAGTTCAATAGCAAGTAAATGGTAAGAGCAAGATTTAAGCCCAGGCAGTTTGTACACAGTCAGAGCCTATCATCATCATCATCACCATCATCACCATCATCATCATCATCATCAACATCATCATCACCATCATCATCATCATCATCATCACCATGACACAAAAGGAAGAAAGTTTTTAAAATGTGTCCTGTCTGATGCCATGGTACTATGCTTTCTGCCCATGGTGGCAATTCTTCCCTGGCGTTATGTCTTAGGCTTTTGTTGGTGAGCATGCTTCAGTGGCACCAATCACTCCAAAACATGCCGGATTTACCTGCTGAGTTCCTCAGGAACCCACTGAAAATTGGTAATAGTAAGGATCACATCACAATGGGCACACTCCTGTAATCCTGGCACTCAGAAGGTGGAGGCATTAGGATAGGAGGTCAAGGCTATCCTCAGCTATGCGTGAGTTTGAGGCTAGCCAGGGTTGCACAGGTCTTGTCTCAAAAAACTCAAACCCCAACACGAACCAAACTAAAACTCCAAAGTGAATTCATCCACATTATCAGCAGCATTTTGAGAAAGAGGGGACTAAGTGCTGGAGGGGGCTAGCCTGGCCTTGAATTCAAGCCAAAACCACTCTAAGACTCCACTTTATGTTAACTTGCACTGTGCAAATGGAGACTGGGCTTAGGGAGGAGGCGAAAGGGGAGGAGGAGGAGGAAGGGGAGGGAGAGGAAGAAAGGGAAGAGGAGGAAGAAGAAAGGGGTGTACGGAAGTCAGATCCACTTCCTCCGCTCCACACCTGCCACAGGTAGACAAAGCACACAATGATCCACAGAAAGAGCAGCCACAGCCCGTTGAGGTAGATGATGCTCTCGACCAGCCGCTGTATGTCCACTGACACCAGGTTGACCACGTCCCCTGCCGCACTGGACTTTCTGGAACTACTGGACAGGACCAGGACCTGGGCAGGTGTGAGGAGGAGGGACACGTGAGGAGGGAGGAATGGAAGTGGGCACTGAGTGTAGGTCCTGCCTCAGTTTACCATCTAAGCAGTGAACCTGTAAACTTTCCCAAGCTAACCTCCCAGGGTTGGGCATGAGGATCTGGGGGGACACATTAATGAAAATCACAAAAAGCTAGACCCGGGTGATCTGGACCCTGTGCTAGGGATGCCCATGTCTGTGCTCCCCAGATGTCAAGGGCAGACGCAGGCTACACTGCACTGAGCTCTCGCCCAGATGCTGAGGCCACTCTGTTGAGTGTAACTCAGCCTATGGGTACATTGCATGGTAACAGTTGTTAAAAAGTGGTAAGTGATTCCAGAATCAGTGTGGTCCCTATTTTACAGCTAAGGAAACTGAGGCCCAGAGAAGTGAACCAACTTGCCCTGAGTCAGAGTCAGAGCCAGAGACCCATAGGCCAGGAATACAGAACCCCTAAGGCACGACACAGGCTGGACAAGGTGTTAGATTCTCCCAGTCAGAGCTCCCTGAGCATCTCTGGCTCTACTGCTTTTCTCTGGTGGCTTCTGATCTGTCTGCTGCTGAGGTCACAGGACCCCTCAGCATGGTGAACACTGGCTCTTCCTGCCTGCTCTGTACTGTGTGAGAGTTAGTGTGATCCACAGTGTAGATCTCTCCACTCTGCAAGCCTTCACAGAGGGCCAGCTGCAGCCCCGCCCACGGAGAGTCTCCGCCCGCCATCCTCCTGAGAACTTCAGTGGAGCCAGGCTTGTTGGCACAGCTAGAGTTTGAGTGACAGAAGCAGAGCTCAAAGATGTTTATAGTTCATTTCAATGGCAGCCATGCCAAGAGCCAAGAAGGTGTCTCCCTGGGGGTCAGGCTACGTCAGACCTCTTCTGAGGATCAAAGGCTGCCTTGCTGTGTTTCCTCTGCTCAAAGGAAGTCAGCCACGTGGGATGTAAGCATCCTGGCGGGAATGCAGATTGTCTTGTGTCCCTCCCTTGCACTGACAGGTTATAGAAACAATGGATATCTGGAAAGTCATTTCCCCAGGAGCTTCACCCTGGGAAGAGAGGAACTTGTCCTTGGGAGAGGTCTCACAGAGTCCGGCAACTTGCCAGACTTGATGGTTGGAGCCACCCCCAGCTAAACTGCACAACTATGCACACCTCTTATCCTCAAAGTCAGGATTCCAGAGAAGGACTTAGGGGGAGTCACTGTCCCTTGCTTGTTTAATTGACCGATTGAAGAAGGTACCCAGCCCAGTTTGTTAGGGCCTGAGACCAGGCTCCGACTCTGATAATTCTAGTAACTGTTTGCTCTCCTCAGTGAGCCCAAGGAGCCACCATCTTTGCAGCAGTTAGCAGACATCACTCAGAGTTCTCGCTATGGGATAAGAGTCAGGGAAGGGAGGAGAGGAGAGACGGAAGAGATCTGGTTGGAGATGTCTCAGGGCCAGATCACGCAGAGCGGCAATCGAGGAGGTAGGACAGGAGACCGGCGGATGCTCACACGCCTGTCCCTGGCACTCACCTTTCTGTACACCAGGCCAGTGAGGGCAGTTCGCAGCCTCATCTGCAGGACCTTGGCTCTGTACATGTGCTGCTGTTCAAACAACGTCTGTAGGCAGGCCGACAAGAACATCAGCACAGCCAGGAACCAGCCCGTCCATGCCGAGGAGTCGTGGTTGCCCATGAACGCCAAAAACAGACTGGGGTGCAGAAAGAGAGGCAGGCAGTAAGGCTGAAGCCATCTGAGTGCAGGGTTATCGGGTGGTTACTGATGGGACAAATGGCCACAATCACTTCCTCCCTGTCCACCTTTCTTTTCAATGTGACTTTTTTTTTTTCTTTTTGAACCAGGGTGGGGATGGGGGCCATGTAGCCCAGGCTGGCTTCAAACTCACCATGAGCTTGAGTTTCTGATTGTACTTATTGAGTGCTAAGGATACAGGCATGTAGGTGCTAGGGGATCAAACCCAGGCCTTGGGTGACAAATGCTTAACCAATTGACCGACAGATCAAGCTGAAGCCCTGGTTTGGCTCTAGTTGGGGCTAGGACTCATTCTGTGCTTCAGGTCTCAAGCTGTGACCCTGCTGCCCCAGGCTCTTGGGTGCTGTCTTCACAAATCCCAATGCCTTTGATACAAGGTTTTAGTAAGTGATGTAGGCTGTCCTAGAGCCCATATTGTAGCCCAGGCTGGCCTGGAACTTGCAATCTTTCTCCTTTAACCTCTTGAGTGAGAATGACAGCCATTCACGGCCAGGCCTGGCTCTGTAATCTACCTATTGAACCTGGATTGGCTACCAAATTTGGCTATTTAGACACGGAGAGGTAGTATTGTGCCAACACCAGGCTTTGCCGTGTGTGTGTGTGTGTGTGTGTGTGTGTGTGTGTGTGATTTTGTCCTGTCTCCTGGGGCCATGTTCAATAGTACTTGAACAGACCTGCCCTAGTCTCTTAGAGAATGGAAACTGTATGGGGCAAAGCCTAGGCAAGACCATTTCAGAAGTCTTTGGCCTACTCAGCCACTAGCCACAAGCACTCAAGTGAGCCGATCCAGTGAGATCCAGCCCAAGCTGCCCATCCATAGTCCTGACCAGCTGAGTGAGTGAATGCCTGTGACTATAAGCTCTAACCTTAGGGACGATAGTTTAGCAGCAAAAGTTAACCAATACAGTCCTTTGCCCTCTTGGGATTAGTCACTTTCTTCCCCCCATGTGACCCCCACCTCTGCAGACTTATTGCCCATGTTCTGGGGTCCTGAGTCCCAGATGTACACACAGAGGCAGAGTTCTTCCTCAAGATGTCCTTGAGGCACCTCAGCCAGGGCCAGGACCTACCTGAGGAGCTTGGGAACAGTAAACCTGAAGGCATCGCTAATGACCAGGCATAGGGTCCCCAGCAGGAAGGTGGACTGGAACACACACCAGATAGCCCTGAGCAATGGGCCCCGCTGGCTCCTCTCTGGTTGCAGGAAGGCCTCTGTCTCGGGGGCCCCCACACCTCCGTGCCCTTTGTGCCTAGTAGAGAGGAAATGTGGGCGTGAGGCCTGAGTTATACTCAATGGCTGTAGCAGACCAACACATTCTGGTCATTTATGATTATTTTTGTTGTTTGGAGACAAGGTCACTCTGAAGCCCTGGCTGGCCTGGAACTCAGAGCACTGCTAGGGGATCCGGTGGGATGCGGGGTGATGTAGGGGCCCTGGATGCCAGGGGAGCACTGTGGGGTCTCGGATGGGAGCTGCTTGGGGCCTTTCCTCCACGATGCTTCCTTTTAGGGTGTTGAAGAGAACCCTCATTAGAATCTCTATTTAGATCACACAAAGCACTCTGGGAAGAAGTGCACTTTGGGTTCAGTGATCAGTTGGTGCTTGGTGGGAAGAACTGACAGATTGGTGCTGCAGGAGCAGAAGCAGGACCAGACAGTCCTAGAGGCCTGCTGCTGCTGCTGCTGCTGCTGCTGCTGCTGAGCGCTCTAGAGGCCAGCTGCTGAGTGCTCTTTGCCAGGCTCCTGCTTGAGCTCTGGCTCACCTCCCTCTCACCTCTGCAGCACACTGCAGTTCCTCTTCCATTCTCTTTCCAGCTGGGAAACAAGTTCTTCTGAAGAGTTTTCTCTCCCAAGCGACCAGAGGTCTTTTGGTCCCAGCAGTTTCCTGTAGCCCCTCCATAGCAGCCTGTGAAAGATCACCAGAGCAAGCCCCTCCTGCCATCCCCATGCCTCATTTTGATCCCTGTAGGTATCTGTGTGACCCCTGGGAAGCTACCTCTGCTGGGTCCTGAAGGCAGTAGCCTCCCCTGGGGAACCCTACTACTTTTTAAAGACCCCTTTAAAGACACAGGAAATAAAAAAGACTGAATGCTGAAGGGACAACTGGCATATGAGGGAAACAGACCCTCTCTGGAGTCAGAAGTTTAGGGTCCAAAAGTTGTTTCAGATCTTTGATCTTTCCAACAACTCGAAGGGGAAGCTCTTGTTCGGTGCTGGTTGTCTCTCTAGGTCCTGCCAAGTGTCCCAGTGAGGCAACGAACAAGGGCAAGCAAGCAATAGGCAGCTCTGCAAATGGTTAATTGCCTGGGGGTCCTGGCAAGCAATGTGACACAGAGTCTGGGTGATATTCCAGGACACAAAACAGAAATTACAGCTGATAGGTGGCTATGTTTGGGAGAGGAGTTGAGGGCCCCTGGCAGAGCTGTTTGGAAAACCTCTTCTCTGTAGGACCCCTGTGTGTGCAGAGTGCTGTGCCCTTCATCTGCTTAACAGCCACCAGGTGCCCTATCCTGTGCCAGGTGCTTTACATGCTGCTGTTCTCTCAAATCAAAGTGGTCTGGTTCACCTGAGGTCTGGCTGTGCCAAGAGCAGGAAGGGCCCTGATTGGTGGCCGTGGTGTTAGTGCCTGGGAGACCAACTCTATGAAGGCTCTTGCTCATTCCTACAGCCTGAGATTCCATAGGGGATAGAGACTTGGCCTTTTAAATCTCACTCCTGGTGCTTAGCATGCAGTAGATGCTTATTTAACATGTTAAGTGACAGAAGCTGTGTAATAGATGTGATTTTATTCAGCACCTGCTATGTACACATTGAATATATTCTATTTGATGAGGGTAGAGTTGTCCCAGTCTTACAGAGAACAAGACTGAGGTTCTGGTGTGCCTAACGAACCCACTAAGAGGTAGAGCCAGAGTTAAAGGTCACATCTTTCTCTGAAGAGTGAACTGGGACCTATTGAGAGGGTTATTCTGGAAAGCAGCTCTGGCAAAGGAGGCATGGGTAAGGCCGGGAGGGGATGCTGTAGGGATGAGCGGGGCACCGCCCCAGCCCTACACCTCACTCACCCAGAGGCCCACCAGAACATGGCCTTGGAGGGAAAGGAGGCCTCGGCCTCTGGACACGGATTCTGGAAAAAGACAAGAGGCCAGGAGGAACCAGATGTGATGGTGTCCACTTGGCATCTCAGCCCTTAGGCTGAAGCAGGAAGAAAGAGAGCTTAAGACCACCCTGGGTTATATGGCCCCATCTCAGGAAAAAATAAAAGGCAGGCTAGCCTTGGTCTCACAGCCCACAGTGAGCAGGTGGTCAAGCTTAGAGAGGCAGAGTGACCAGGAGTCTAGTGCTGCTAAAAGAGCAGGAAAGTTTGATGTCCCTTTACCAGAGAGACATTGATGAGCAGAGAGCTTCCTGGTAGTCAGAGCAAAACGGGCTAGACGACCAGGCCCGGTGAGTCACGTCTTTGACTCCAGCAGTAGGGCAGGCTCTGTGTAAACCAAGGTCAACCAGGTTTACACGTTAAGTTCCAGGCCAGCCAAGGATACATAGTAAGACCGAAATGGCTGAAGGGCGAATGGAGTCAATAACTCAGAACAAAGTGACTCAGAGGAGTAGCCATAACACGACTGAGACCAAGAAGTTCTCAAACAACCGATGTGGTGGGAGCTCAGGCCTATAATCTCAGCTCGCTGGAGGTAGGCTCAATGAAGGTTAGCCTTGGCTTAACTAGTGCATACCAGGCCACTCTGGGCTTCAATATGAGAGCCCACCTTAAAAACAACACAACGACAACAAGAACAGAAACTCAAAGCAAGAGCCATGTTATGAATATGAGCTAATGGGGCCTAGTGATGGAGTGTGTGCGTGTGTGTGCGATGTGTGTGTGCGATGGTGTGTGTGTGTGATGTGTGTGTGTGAGTGTGTGTGATGGTGTGTGTGTG
>JADRCH010000197.1:236812-274316 GCA_019843965.1 Rhynchomys soricoides | reverse complement strand
GAAGAAGAAGAAGAAGAAGAAGAAGAAGAAGAAGAAGAAGAAGAAGAAAGTGTTCCTAAGCCAGAGGAGTGGAGAAGAAGGTCATTTTCTTTTCTGTTGCAGAAGTCTTAAAGCAAGGGGTGTGGCTAAGGGTAGCATGGGTTGTGCCCCAGCAATGCAATACAGACAGACAGACAGACAGACAGACAAGACGGACAGGCAGGCAGACAGGTGATTCTGTGCTGTATTGTCCTGTTCGCATAGATACACAGTTGGAGGTGTACTAAAGTCGAGGTCACAGGGAACCCCATTTTCCTTTCCACTTTTCTCTTTGTGTAAGGAGTTTGTGCTCCTTCCAAGGCAGACAGACCAACCCAGGTGCTCTGCTCCAGTAAGGGAGGAATGCAGACCTCTGTCCTGTCCCCACCCTGTCACTTCTCTCGTCTGCCCCCACAGTTTCCCACAGCCTCTCTTCGGCAGGGCCCAGGCAGGATGGGCTCTCCAGCTTGCCCGTGCCCGCAGTATGATGTACAGTGTTCCTTCAGCTGTCTTCCTCTGAGCTTTTGGCAGGAGTGGGCTCTTGAAGAATTCCCAACTGCATCTGAAAGCTGTATGCGACAAGCCTGGTGTCAGTGGAGCCTCCAGCCCTCTCTGTTTATCTGGGTCAGTTTTGGTGGGAGGTAGTGACAAGGACAGAGAAGCCATGGCCCTTCCTGTGAGTGCCAGCCCCTCCCCCACCCTGCCTCTGGCATTGATTGCTCTAGCCTGCAGCAGCTTTCTTTCCCGGCATAAAAAAAATTTGTTTATTCAAGTGTATGAGTTCATTTGGGAGAATGAGTTCAAAGGAGATTTAACTGGATGGATTTCAGGCGTAAGAGGAAAACACCCTCAAAGAGTTGCTATAAAAGTTAGAGTTGAGATCAAAATAAAACGTACTTATCTTCTAAAATATAATTATGAACTTAATTAACATGTTTTGCTGAAGAAAACATCATTTAGCCAGGTAGGTGGTTTGTGCCTTTAATCCCAGCACTCAGGAGGCAGAGGCAAGGGGATCTCAGTTTGAGGCCAACCAGGGTTACCTAATGAGACACTGTCTCAAAAACAAGTACAGCATCATTTGTAATGGAAAATCATGTCAACAGAAATACATCATTGATAATAAAGAAGCCAAACCACAGATCTAATTTCTTTATGTGCCTACGTGTGGGTGTGTCAACACAAGCCCCACAGCTCTCCTCTTAAGGGGAATAAGAGATAGTTTGCTCTGGAATCATTTTGAGCCATGGCCCAGGAACACAGATTCAGGTTACCTCAAATTCTATCTGCCGACATGGAAGCAGTGTGAGGCCTCAAACCTGGGACCAATGGACATTTTAGCATATTAAAGCAGTCCTGGCCCCAGTTCTGTCAGCATCCCTTAGCCCCTACCTCTTACAGGGCCTTCCTGGCTGGCATACCCCACCTCCTACCCTGAACTCTCCAGGGCTGTACATTTGGGCCTCGTGGCTGCTGCACCTGGTTCCCTTCTCTCTGCTCTCCCTTACCCTCCCCCTGCCTTCTCATGGCTCAGGGTCATGCTCACTCTGGACTCCCCAGATGTTCCTGCCTCTGGCCGTGCTCTCCCAGATACTTGTAATAAACCTTCACCTCCACCCACCCAGGAGCAGCCAAGTTTACTTTATTTTCCTTCTCATTCTTTCTTTCTTTTATTTGGTGCCAAAAGCTAGGACTAGTCATGTTCCCATTCATTCATTCATTCATTCAAGCGGCATTGACAAACACATCAGAGGGGTGGGTACAGTAAGATGGAGGAGACCCAAGATGCTATTGGGTGGTGTTCTTAACCTGTGGATTAGTAGAAGCTGGTTGCCTGCTAAGTCAATAGATTCTAAAAGGAGTCTATCTATTGAAATAAGATGTTGGTTTCAACACAGAGCACGGGGTAGCTATTTTAGAGGGCCAGAGCCCAAGATAAGGCGATTAGCCTCTGGACCTGCAGCATTCCAGTTTCTCAAAAGTATTGAGATTCTAACCAGCCAATCCCTATAGAAGCAGCTCCTCCCAGGAATTTTTCTTCACAAGCACACACAGCCTGGCTCACAGGCACACACAGCCTGGCTCACAGGCACTCACAGCCTGGCTCACAGGCACACAGGGCCCCATTCACAGCCAAGCACAGCCTCCTCCAGGAGTTTTTTTTTTCACAGTGACACATGCATGTCAAGGTCAGAGGACACTTGGAGTATCATTGTCAGGAAGGAAGGTGATCTGCGTCCTTGGATACAGAGCCTCTCATTGTTCTCCCCTGGACAGTGAGCCCAGGGGTCCTCCAGTCTCTACCTCCTCAGTGCTGAGGTTGCTGATGCTGGCCACCACATCTGGCATGGTTCTGGGGGTCAAACTTATGACTGTGAGACAAACACTTTACTGACTGCCATCAACACGGGACACCCCCAGCCGTACTCTCTGGTTACCCTAGTATTCCCTATCTAACCCAGGCAGGCTTAGGACTCATGGAAGTCCCCCTGCTTCAGCCCTCTGAATGATTATAAGTCACACCCAACTTACATGTGTGCCTTTGCTGGGGAGCAAATTTAGGGCCTTGCTAGGCACACACTGAGCTATTTACCCAGTCTTTTAAAATATCTCACATCCTATTTTCAGACAGTGTCTAAAGTTGTCCCGGTTAGTTTTAAATTTGCTCTGTAGTTCGGGCAAGCCTTAGACCCGGCTGGCTAAAACAAGATTTTAATATACAGTCAAATACTGGTGAGAGACAGGGATGGCGCCATGGAAAGAAGAACTAAACAACAAATTTCTAAAGGGCTTTTTGAAATTACATCTGGCGTGAAATAAGTGAGTCAAAAAGACCTGGGACTTGTTGAATACATCAATCAACAAAAATCTCTCAGTCGGGACACTGAATCTGAAGTGGAAGCCTATCTGGGCTGTTCCTTCTAGAGGCTGCGCAGAGTCCTCCAGGACGCTAGAGGCGCAAACGGCTGTCATTCCCGGCGGAGCGGGTGTCACGTTGGTCGTTCTTGGGGGCGTGGGCGCAGGGCCGCGGCGCGCCTGCGCAGAGCAGCTCTGGGGCGGGTCCTGGGATTGTCTGCCCAGCGAGGAGGAGGAAGGAGCCGGCTGCGTGCGGTGTGAGGGGCGGGACCGGGCGGGTTGCGGAGGGTAGGCACGCGGAGGCCGGGCCATGCGTGCGGGCCGGTGTGCCGCGACGCTGCTGCTGCTGCTGCTGAGCGGCGCGGGGCGGGCGATCGGCTCCGAGGACATCGTGGTAGGCTGCGGGGGTTTCGTGAAGTCGGACGTGGAGATCAACTACTCGCTCATCGAGGTGAGCCGCCGCGCGTGGCCGGGTGGGCTGTGTGACCCTTGGCCATGCTCTCGGCTGCTCTGCATCCTTCCCCAGCCACGCCGAGGAGAGTGGGGGCCGAGAGGGTCTGCCTGACCCTGGCTCCCGCATACCAGGACCCCTGAAACTCTTAATTTGCAGAACTTGGAAACCACACGTGTCACTCTCCGTACTCCAAACCCCAACGTTCGGACTCATCGCTCCTCCATCCTCTCTGGGATGCATTTAAAGAGGATGGATTCCCATTGCTAAGTCTTGACATGGAACAGTGTAACAACCTCTGTGGCTGCGAAGCCTGCCTCCCCTTCCTCACCTCTCTCCTTTAAAGTCGCCAGCCACCTTACATAGTTGCTGGAGATACATTAGACATCTGTGAAGCTATTTTTGACTGAGTCGAAAGTTTAAGTGAAATGGTTATCAGCCCGGTGGGATTCTGACCCAGAAAGCCTGTGAGAAGAGGAGGTTGGGTAGAAGTAGACACAGGGGACTGGAGTGAGAGCTAGGCCAGATTTTCCTAAGGGGGTGCGAGTGCCGTCAGAGAAGGGAGGGAGATGGAAAGAGGTAAAGACAGGTACCCAAAGAGGAGAAATGTGGGGGTGTCAAAGAGAAAGGCACCCGAGGGCCCTTTGAGCTGTCCCAGTGGCCACCTTTAGCCTGTCACTTGGGACTGGGGAAAATGGTGAGAAGCTGTCCCCACCCTGAATTCCTGTGGGCTTAACCTTTCTCCAAACCCTAGTCTGTATCTGTAAGATGGTGTTAGAGGTAGCAGAACCCAGAAGCATGATTTCCCAACGCGGAGAATCTTCCAGGCTTTCTGTGTACTGCCCCTCTACCCGTTGGCCCATCTATATTTTATTTTCTAATATTTTGAGACAAGGTTTGGCCTCAAATTCACAGTATACCCAAGGCTGGCTTTGAATTCTGGACACTCTTGCCTGCTTTTCCCGCAGTGCTGGATTACAGGAGGATGCCCTACTTCCTTCTACCTGTCTCTTCCTCTTAAGGGCTCCTAGGACGGCTGGGGACATGTCACCAGGTGCCGTGCTGCCTACTGGCTTTGCAGCATTGGGCGTCTCAGAAGCTGCCTTGGAAGGCTTTTCAGCTTGAGCTTCCTGCAGCTTTGGGATGAAGGAGGGGGCAGTCCGGGGTGCCCTCACCCTAAGCACTAACAGGGATTAAGAGTGCAGTGAGTAGGTTTTGTGGCTCATTGTGAACTGTGTTGCCCCAGCCCTAGGGCTCCTTGTCCTCCTCTCTGAAGCAACCCATCCTGTTGTAACTTCTGGTAACAGCAGCAGTCATTTCATGCGTGTAATCTCCACATAGGACTGTGTTGTCCTTCCTGGTCTTACTTCACAAACGACTCGTACTGTATGGTCCAGAGACAAGTATGGTAGCCATGCTTTTTATTTTGAATTAATGGGCTTCTTAAATGCACAGTATAGTGAGATTTAAAAAAAAAACCACACACACACACACAAAAATGTATGTTTTCATTTTAACTCTAGGTGTGGGATATGGGGCTGTTTCAGATTGTCCCCAGTATCTATGATTTGCCTCATGCACTAGCATGGCAGGTTATGCCAGCTGCTGATAGTTTCTGTGAGTGAGTGACATTTGGAATTCTGGGGACTCTTCAGGGGTGTATAAATGCTAGGGTCCTGAGAGGTGGGGTGTTGGTTGGTTGTTTTAGATATCCTGACAGTGAAGAGCAAACTTGCCCTAAGGAACTGGTTGGTCACTCCTAATCAGCAGGAAGCAGTCTATCAATGACTTCATCCCCTTTTCCCTCTCTCTGCTTTCCTCTCCTATCCCCTGTTAGGGGTTGAAAGTCTGGAAGGAAAGGGGTGGAGAAGGTGGGGGGGGGTGTGGGAAGGTGGGGTGTGTGTGGGAAGAACCCACAAAGTAGCCACAGGAGTGGTTACAATGTAGCAAGCCATAGTAAAAATAATAAATAGCAACTAGCAGATAAGGAGACCACAATGCATAGTCAACTTGAGTGTTTGCAACTTCCATTGACTGAAGAAGTCAGCTGGACTCCTCAGTACAGAGGGGACAGAACACCGTGTCCCCTCACAAACAAGTATAGAGATGATAGCATCAAATCAAGTGTTTACAACATCTAGCGAAAACTGACTGGGGGAATTGAGGTATCAGCTGGAGTCCTGATTGAGCTTTCTCTCCACGTGTGAGTATCCCACTCCTGAACTTTTGGCTTCACCAGGTACTTTTATATCATGGGTTGAACACTGGTGACATCTGTTGGGAATGGTCCACCTTCCAGCTGTGCTCAGTGATGTTTTACTTTGGGGGTATTTTGCTGTTCTTTTCCCTCCCTGTCACAGGGATGGGGCCAGCCAGTCCTTGGAAGACACTTTGAAACAAGCTTGCTTAAGGTCTGAGAAGGGACATCACTGCTTCCAGAGCCAGCATCTGTCTCAGTGAGCTCAAGCAGTGTGTGACAATCTACCGATGTAGTGTGTTCTATAACATGTACATAATATGGGTATTTCTTTCCTCCTCTTCCTCCTCCTCCTCTTTTTTTTTTTGTTTTTCTTTTGAGGCATGCCCAGGCAGTCTGGAGCTTCTGAGCCTCTTGCCTGGCCTCCCCGGTGCGCCTCGGGCCTGCAGGGTTGTGCACCCCCGCCCCTTCCCCCCCCCCCCCCCCCCCAGCCATATTCCTCCGGTTCTGCCTGAGGCGCCTTCCTTCTATAACTGTGTCTCATACTGAAGGCTTGTCCCAGATGGGGGATCGTAGTGCGGTAACAGGACCGGACAAAGTTCTAGGCTTTGGCATTCGGTCCTTTAATAGTAGCCAGGATAGCTAAAAAGAAGACTAGGGTCTGGGGAGATGGCCCCGCTCAGTGGTTAAAAGTACACGCTGCTCTTGCAGAGGACCCGGGTCAGTTCGCAGTACCCACATGATGGTCTACAACCATCTGTAATTTTAGTTCCAGGAGATCTGACACCCTCTTCTGACTTCTGCAGGTATCAGACAACCACATGGTGCACGGACACCTAGGCAAAATGCTCACTTACATAAAAGTAAATAAACCTTAGAAAAAGAATTACAGGTTCTAGAGGTGTAACCGTCAGAATTCATACCAAAACTGGGTTCTTGGATCTGGGGCATGGTCCAGTCAGTGAAGTGCTTGCTGCACAGTGTGAGGACTCAGAGCCCATGTGATTAAAAAGTAAAGGCTAGCCTCACCTACTTGGTGAGTTCCAAGCCTTTGAGACACCCTTTCTCAACAGATAAGATGGGCAGCTTCTAAGGAGTGGTGCCTGAACTTGTCCTTTGGCTTGATACCACACACACACACACACACACACACACACACACACACACACACACACGAGTCTGATAAGCAGCCATCTTTAAGCTGCCAGGCATGGCTTAGGTGGACTGCCCTTGGGTGCAGCCTTCTGGTCCTCTGTGCTAGGGCATATGCAGTCATGCGTCTGAATTTTTTTATGGCCTAGAGCAAATTGGTTTTTACACTTAACTGAATAGCTGGGTACTAAAGCAAATAAGTGGCTGTCTGGACTGTGTGCAGTGTAAGCCTTAGTTATTGTCCATGAGTGCTGCAGTCCATGCCCTACCTCACGCTGCTCCTTCCAGAGTGTGCACTGGGCCAGTCTGCTTATATGTTTCCTAAGACTCCATTGGATCATATCTGCATTTTTGCCCCAGAACATTTTTTTTAGAAAATGTGTATGTGTATCTGTATGTAACTGTGTGCACATGAGGGCAGCACCCTCCTTAGAGGCAGGAAGTGGGCACTGGATTCCCTAGAGCTAGAAATGAACTCTGGTCCTCTGCAAGAGCTGCACATGTTGAACTGCTCCCCAGCCCCAACATTCGTATCTTAGAGGTCAGGCTCTTTGGTGTGATCTGACCCGTATGTGTCTTTACAGATTGGGAAACTGAGGCTCAGAGTTATCTGGCTACTCAGGACAGCTTAGGGAGTCTGCCTGTAACCCTTTGGCTGATGGTGTGAGGTGGCTTTTTCCTTCAGAGAGAGATTAAATAGAAGATGCTTCTTTTTGAGTTTGAACTCTGCCTGGTGCTTACCACATCACTGTGAGTCTGCACAGCCATGCCGAAGCATGCTGTCTATTTTTACCACGAAGAAGCCCAGCCCCTGGAGGTATCATGGTCACCCTTGTAGGGGAGACCCTGGTATGGCTTTGTGCCTTTCCGATGAGCACCTGCAGAGGCTCTGGATGCAGCAGTTGCAGGATGCAGGCCTTGGGGAGAGTGAAGGCATTAGTTACCTTTCATACCTGTCTTTGTTCTGAAGATGTCAGTGAAGGGCTTTAGGTGAATATTTCTCTAAGCATCTAGAATCATTTGGGGCTAATAATGCAGGCTCCAGTGCTCATCCCAGACCTGCTTAGTAATCTCCCTCCTGACTTGTCCTTGCCTCTAAATTGTGCTTGTGTGGAAGTGAGGCACAGGGACTCCTGGATTTAAAAACATTGTGTGTGTTCATGCGTGCTGTATGTGAGGCCACAGGATGACTTTGTGAACTCAGTTCTTTCCTCCCACACTGAAGTTGGTTCTGGGACTTCAGCTTAGGTCTCCAGGCTTGTGCAGTAAATGCCTTAATGCATTGGGCACCCTGCTGGCCTGAGAATCTGGATTTTCATAAGTGCCTTGCTAATAGCAAAATTAGAAAGTTTTAGACTCAGACATTTACATAAACAAAACAGAGACAACTACTGAAGCAAACCGAAAAGCTTCAAAGACCAAGACAAAGACTTTAGGGGAAGGTTCAAGGTGGTTTCAATAAGAAAAACATAAATAGCATTATTCTGGGGTGCTCTGTCTTCTTTCCCTGTGTTCCCGAAGCTGTTTTAGCAGCTAGCCTGTAATAGGTGCTCAGTTAACAAGGGCTAATAGACTGCCTGCAGGTGTCAGGTGGTAACTTATTCTCTAAGTCAATATTAGAACTTTAGGGTTTTCTTTTTTTTCTCCTTTCTTTTAGATAAAGTTGTACACCAAGCATGGGACTTTGAAATATCAGACGGACTGTGCACCTAACAACGGCTACTTTATGATCCCCTTGTATGATAAGGTAAGAGTCGGAGGAACTTCAGTCCCTATGAGTGATTTTTATGATAGGAAATAATTAGCATGATCAAGTGACAGTGGTAGCCAGGAGCATGGCCTTTCTCCCACGTGCAAACATTTTTATTGTAAAGATCAGTGGAATGCAGATATCCAACAGTTGAGTAGACTCAGTGGGGCTGCGTGTCTCTGGCATGTTTGGCAGTGTCTCCAGACATTTCCTACCACAGCCAAGGAGAGGATGCTGCAGGCAGCTTAGCTAGAGGAAGCAGGGGTGAGCCAGATGTTCTCAGCATTGCACAGCTTACTGCAGATGTCATGTGTACCGCCATTGAAAGACTCTGATTCCATAGACACTCATGTTTTAAAGAAATATTTCAAAAACACCCAATAATTAATTAATTAATTAATTAATTAACTAGTGTGTGGAGAGTGGGAGTAGGTACAGCTTGCCTGCCACAGGGTGTGTGCATGCTTGTGTGTGTGTGTGTGTGTGTGTGAGAGAGAGAGGCGGGAGAGGAACAGACAGACAGCTGCCTTTGGGAGCCAGGGTGTGTGTGTGTGTGTGGGTGTGTGTGTGGGGGGGGTGTGTGGCGGGAGAGGAACAGACAGACAGACAGTCGCCTTTGGGAGCCAGGGTGTGTGTGTGTGTGTGTGTGTGTGTGTGTGAGGCGGGAGAGGGACAGACAGACAGACAGCCGCCTTTGGGAGCCTGTGTGTGTGTGTGTGTGTGTGTGTGTGTGTGTGTGTGTGAGAGAGAGAGAGAGAGAGTGTGAGGCGGGAGAGGAACAGACAGACAGACAGCCGCCTTTGGGAGCCCCTTCTCTCCTCCTTTTTGTGGGTCCCAGGGATGGAATGTGGACCGCCATATTTGCACAGCAAGCTCTCCATCCACTGTGACATGTCACCAACCCAAGTCTTTAGAACTCACAAATAGGCTTCCACATGGCCATCTCCTTGCTGCTAGATGGAAATTTCTGGGTGCCCAGTTTCAGCTGGCTGCCCCTGGAATCCAGTTGCCACTATTTAGAAGAGCCTGGTGTAGGATTTTATTTTGGACAGGGCTATTTTGGGTGAATGAACTACACTTCAGTGTCTACCCAGGGCCTTCTGGTCTCCTGCCTTCACCTTTCATGGCTTTCCTTGTAGGGGGATTTCATCTTGAAGATTGAACCTCCCCTGGGCTGGAGTTTTGGTAAGTGAGCTGAGTAACGGGGCACGCTGACTGGTCATTTTCCTAGAAACTTCTCCCTGGTCAGTAGTACCTCTTTCTGGGAAAACGGCTTTGGTAGAGTCAGTTCTTTGTGCAGGCTAGACACAGAATGTGGACCTTCTTCCTGTTCCAGTACCAGGACCAGGGGTGTTTGTGGTTTTGGGGCTCATGTGTAGCCCAAGCTAGCCTCAGACTCAGTGTTTTCTTGTGTCAACCTCATGCAATTGAGCTTACAAATGTGTGCTACTGTGCCTGGCTTCCCCTGCCTCTAATCTAAGGGAAGTGTTTGAACATTGTAAGATACGCTAGTAGAGCCCTGATCTCTGTGGGGCTGGAGATGGTGGCTCTGCGGGGGGAAGACTTCTCCTCCGGCAGCGTGGATGGTCCCTGTCCACAGTCTGTAGCCTGGATACAAGAGTGGGACCCGAGGGATTCCTTACCATGACAAAAGGGCCCCTGCAGCTTCTTTCTCCAGAGAAGAAGGTTGGGACCCAGGAAGCTGGAGGGGGCCAGCCTGACTGATCCCCTGGGAGCATGGGTCGCTTTTCTGGCCTGCCCGGTCTCTTGTTTCTGCTCTCTCCAGCCAGCTCTTCTCACTGAATCACACTTCCAGATACAAGCAGTGACTGTAACAGTCACGCAGGTATTTTAATGGAGCTAATCTCTACAGTGCGTGCACACCTGGCTAACTGGCAGATCATGTGGTAGAACTCTTAGCATCATGGAAGCCCACCACTGTGCTCGTTAACCTCCTGCAGTGCGCACAGATGACTCCATCGTCACCTAGAGTGACAGGGGCTCTGGTTTTCTTTCTGTGTCAAGGGCTGAAGCTAAGGTCTTGTATATGTGATGTCGCCAGCCCACTTAACATGTTTGCTTTGGGATTTTCTTCATTTTGATCCAGGGTGTTGTTAAGTTGTCCAGACTGGCCTATAACACTCCTGCCTCAGCCTCCCTCCCGAGGGACCATGCTCGGTGTAGGCGCATTTTGTTTTGAACTTGAACTAAGTGAAATCATACAGGCTGCTTTTTGTGTCTGGTTTCTTCCAGTCTTTTTTATGATGCCCATCTGTATTATGTGTGGTTCTAGGTCATTTCCTTTGCTGTTTAGAATTCCTTGTGTGTGTGTGCACATGCATGTCTTAGTCAGGGTTTCTTTTGCCGTGATAAAGCAGCATAACCAAAAGCAACTTGAGGAAAGGGTTAATTTCAGCTCTCTCTCTGGTCACCTCCATCACTGAGGGAAGTGGGGCTGGAACTAAAGCAGAGGTAATGGCGGAAATCCACACAGTAGCTTCCTCTCTCTGCCTTGGTCAACCAGGTTTTGTTTTTGTTTTGTTTCGTTTTTTTGTTTTTTTGAGACAGGGTTTCTCTGTGTAGCCCCGGCTGTCCTGGAACTCACTCTGTAGACCAGGCTGGCCTCGAACTCAGAAATCGGCCTGCCTCTGCCTCCCAAGTGCTGGGATTAAAGGCGTGCGCCAGCACTGCCCGGCTGCAGCCAGTTTTTTTTTAATGCAGTTTTTCTTCTACACCCTCCCAGGGATGACATTATGGGGGGGGGGGGCTTCCCACAACAATCATTAATCCAGAAAATGCTCTACAGATGGGCCTTAGGCCAGCCTGATGGAGGTTTTCTCAGTTAAGGTTCCTTCCTTCCAGGCAGGTCTAGGGTGTGTGTATATGCCGGCCAGAGGCTGATAGAGGTGTCTTCCGCAGTCACTCCCCACCTCAGTTTAGAGAGAGGCTGA
Organism: Rhynchomys soricoides; assembly: GCA_019843965.1. Taxonomy (NCBI): domain Eukaryota; kingdom Metazoa; phylum Chordata; class Mammalia; order Rodentia; family Muridae; genus Rhynchomys; species Rhynchomys soricoides. The sequence continues at coordinate 262,941 of JADRCH010000197.1, read as the reverse complement.
GGAGCTCACTGAGTTGGCTAAGCTGGCTGGTCAGCCATTGAGCCCCAGGGATCCTGTGTCTCTCTCTTCAGTTCTGGGGCTACAGATGCACACAGTGGGTGCTGGGGATCAGACTGAGGCCCTCATGCTTGGGTGGCAGGTGCCTCACTGACCTCAGCCTTTCCTAGTGTCTTAAAAGCTCAACTTCCATATCTATTGTGGTGAGCCTTTCAGTTTTCTGAAGAAAACACGTTGTGTTGACGTTGATGTTGAAGGATTGGATAGACTCACTTCACACCCGTATTTGTGAGAGGTTGGAAGCTCTCCCAGAGGGGTGGCGTGTATGTGTGTGTGTGTATGTGTGTGTGTGTGTGTGTGTGTGTGTGTGTGGGTGGCAAGATTGAGTCAGGGCTACCTCTTCCATTTGTCTTTGTCCCCTTACCCTGCTCTGCTCAAGTCTTCCTAATGTGGTCCCTGTTGTCATGGAGCTGATGGACCTTGTTAGATGTGGAACCAGTGTGTGTGATCACATTGACGCTGTGTCTGTGGAAAGATCTTCGATCTTTTCATGACTCAGCTTACGCCTCAGTAAAATCTTGAATGTCCTGAAGAGCTGAATGCACTGGCCTCAGCCTGGTACACAGTGGCTGCTTTGAGGCTGGGGAATGGCTCAGTTGGTGAAGTAGCCTGAGGATCTGAGTTCATGTCAGAGCCAAGCACGGTGGCATCTGTAACCTAGAGCTAGGGTCAGAGGAGAGGGTCCTGCACTGCCGGCCACTCAGCCAAGGCAGGTGGATGTGCTCCAGGTCCAGTGAGAGAGCCTGCCTCCAAAGCAAGCTGTGGAGAAGACAACCAACACTGACAGCTAGCCTCCACGTGCATGAGCACACTGCCAACATGTCCCACAAGCACACGTGTACACCAGCACCACAGCAGTGTGGTTCTCAGTGAACCCTCAGTGATGGATGCCAGGTGGCTGGGCGGGGTGGGAGGAGACTCCATTGTAACTTCTGCCTTTGTTTTCGTTCTGGCCATTATGAGGGCATTCCATGTAGAAGCACGCAGAAGGGTCTGGCCAGGAAGTGTGTTCCCAGCACACATGTTGCCTTGTCACTTGTCCCTACCTCTCCTTTCCTGGTTTTCCTCCAGAGCCAACCAATGTGGAGCTGCATGTGGACGGTGTGAGCGACATCTGCACAAAGGGCGGCGACATCAACTTCGTGTTCACCGGCTTCTCTGTGAATGGAAAGGTTTGACCCCAGGCTGTCTTCTGTTCTCCACATTGCTCCGCCTTGTCTTCTCAGCCTTTTAGAAGGGGGCTCTTGTGCCCATAGGTCACCCACAGTGAGCTTCAGGGGTCCGTGGTGTGTGGGAGTCAGCTTGAATGTGGAGTATGCCCTGTGGTGGGGTTGCGGAAAGGGAGGACCGCGTGCCCAGGGCCTGAGTTGCTACACTTGCTATGTTAGAGCTAACCTCAGCTCCTTCCAGGGAGGTTCCTGCCAGAGGCGGCTCCTCCCCAGGCTCTGTGTGTCTTCTCTCTCCTTCCCCCTTCCCCAGGAACTAGTCAGAGAGAACTCCTTGAGGTATTGGAGTGTGTGGGTGGGAGTGAGTTCTGCTGTGTGACTGTTGCTCCCATTCCAGCCTCCCTTGCGTTCGACTTCTTATTTACCCAGGCCTCAAGTAGGGGTGAGGTCCCTGTGCTGCTGGGCACCAATAGATTTACACTCAAGGAGGGGTGAGGTCCCTGTGCTGCTGGGCACCAATAGATTTACACTCAAGGAGGGGTGAGGTCCCTGTGCTGCTGGGCACCAATAGATTTACACTCAAGGAGGGGTGAGGTCTTGGCTGGCTGAACTGGGTCCTAATGTCGCCCTTCTCACAGGTTCTCAGCAAAGGGCAGCCCCTGGGCCCTGCAGGAGTTCAGGTATCCCTGAGAAGCACCGGTGCTGACTCGAAGATCCAGTCCACTGTCACGCAGCCTGGTGGAAAGTGAGTAGCCACTGGGTCAGGCTGTGGCAGGCATGTGGGGAGCTTTGGGTTGAGGGGGTCTGGACTCTGATCCTCATCTGGGCCTCTTAAGAAAGTTCATGCTTTCCAAACCCAAGTTCCTCTTGAAGTGGGGTCATGTGATGCAGTGTGCAGGAGGTGGGCAATTGATTATCAGCTACTGACTGTAAAGACCATGCTCCAGACCTGGGCTACGCTTAGCCTTTGGGGTTGGCTTTGGAGCCCAGTAGCCGGGGTTGAATTGGGGTGCCTCTGTTTGCTCTTGGACTTGGGACAAGTCACCTCTCTGTGCTTGTCTCTCTAATTTGTCAATGAAGGTAATGGTAGAGGTTCTGGGACAGATAGTACTTGTCTCAGATTGCTAGCAGATGTGTCAGGATTAATACCAGGATTGCCAGTGCTAGCAGATGTGTCAGGATTAATACCAGAATGATTGGAGCTGGTTCTGTTGGAACCACTCAGAACACGTTTGTTTACTTTGGTTCACAAAATCCACCCAAACAATAACTGACGTTTCTAGTCAGCTTCTGGTGTCTTATCCGACCTAAAAATTACTGTTGTTGACGGCTTTTCCTTGATCGGAGCCTGGTCCTGAACTGGTAGAGCATGGGGCTGTGTTTCTTCATGGCTCAGCCCAGGCTGACTGTCCCTCAGCCAGGGTCTTGGGACCAGAAGGACCTCTGACGTGGGGTTTTCTCGAATTTGGTATGTTTTCATACATGCACTGTCATAGTTTCTAGTGCCAATATACACAAATGATACTCTAACTGGCTCTTGGCTTCAGACCATGGTCACTTAGCTAGCTATCATCTTCCTGCAGCGAGGCACCTCCTTCTATGGTCTCCACTTCCTTCAATAGTTTATCCTGTCCTGTGTCCATCAGCAGGCCGATCTGTTGGTTAGGCCAAAGCCCTCCAAACCCAGTCACTTCCCAGAGCTTCATCTCTGAACTCTGCACCAAGACCTTCCACCCTGTGCCTTCAGGGATGAGGCTCTTGAACACGAGCCTCAGTTATGTCTGGCGCACTTCTTAAGTATGCAGGCAGAAACTACTCATACAGAATTTTATATCATTGTTACATGGAACCGTTTCAGGCTCACTTTTGTGGCATAATGTTGGTACTAGGAAAGTTCTGGATTTTGGAGTTCTGATGTTCAAACGAGGGATGCTGCAGCTGTGGTTTGCTGCAGACCTTACTGGAGCCACCTTAATCTTTCTGAGCTCCTTTGCACTGCTGTGTCTTAGGCAGTGCTTAGAGCACATGTGGGGACATGGGGAGTTAGAAGGGCTAAATCTTAACAATGCCAGAAGCCAGTGGTTCCCAAGCTCTGCAGCTGTCATCTGTCAGTCCATGGGAGAACGCAAATGCTGCCTGTAGTAAGTGCCTTGTGCCAGAATTAGCTTCTGATTGGCAGGGGCCTTGTTCAGGTTGAGCCTGCTAGGACTCTGGCTGTATTGTTTACAGCCCCAGCTCAGTTGGCCGTGGCCTTAGTTTACCTGGAGTGTCTAGAATTCTGCTCATTGGCTGATGGCTTGTTCAGCTCTTGTTAAGCAACAGGTGGCAGCAGATCTCACCCTTTTGTACAGGAGCCAGAGCCTGTCATCTCAACAGCATACTCACTGCCGTCTTTTGTCTTTTATTTAATCTGGCTTTTGTTTTGTTTTGGGAAACAGCATCACAGTATAGTCCAGTCTGGCTTTGAATTTTTTTTTTTTTTTTTAACTTATGTGTATGGGTGCCTTGTCTGCGTGTCTGGTGTCTTGCATGGGTGGTGCACATCGAAGGCAGGAGAGGGTATTGGATCTCCTGGAGCTGGAGTTGGCTACAGTTAAGGAACCCAACGCAGGTCCCCAGGAAGAACAGTCAGTGCTCTCCTTAGTGCCTGCCCTTGAATTTTCAGCTCTCCTGCCTCCGCCTTCTGAATGCAGGAATCACAGGTGGATGCCACCATGCCTGGCTTTAGTGTCAGCTGTGTTAGCTCTCAGCCTGGGGTCTGCTCACTTCCTTCCATGCCACTCCCTTTGACTTCTCAGCTTTTAGCTGTTTTCCCCCCCTCCCCTCTCCTTCCTGTTCATGTCAATCGAACCTGCGGATTGTGAGCTTATGCTAGGAGACACTGAGTTGTTGGCCCTCTGTGTGCACAGAGCAGTTTTCCTTCTTCCCGGCACATGGGGAGTGTTCAGTGAGTGGGGTTGGACAGAACTGGACTAAACAGCTCTCGGAAGCTTACAGTAATTCCCACGTGGTCCCTGTCTACAACTTGGTTGAGTGAGTGCTATTTTGTGTTTCTCAGGTTTGCGTTTTTCAAAGTTCTTCCTGGAGATTATGAAATCCTTGCAACTCACCCGACCTGGGCGCTGAAGGAGGTGACCTTTGACCCATTGCTGTGACGGTGTCAGTTTGCGGCCAAATGTGGGGACAGATTTAGGACATGAAATGAAGTCACAGTTTCTTCTGATGCCTTGGAAGAACTGGGGTGCTGAAGATGCGGTTGTTACCAGTGGAAACTCCCCTACTGCAGTGGTGCCTCTGCTGCGGGTCCCTTTTGTGGGTGGCGGTTTTTATAAAGTCCACCAGCCACCATCACTGCTTTGAACAAAGTCAACACCAGAAGTCCTCAGTGAACTTTGTTGTTTTCCTGTCAAAACCAGAAATCTATAAATATGCCAAATATTCTAGAGGCCAGTTGTCCATACACCCTAGGGAAAGAGATCTCTCAAACAGCCATATGAATGTTAGGGGGGAAAGAGGGGGGATGAGCTGTGCGCTGTTACACCCTGAGTGTCAGGCGGGTATTTGAGCCAGAGAAAACCTTTTATTTCAGGGAAAGAAAAAGCAGTGATTTCCCTGGTTTAAAATTTCAACTTTTTTTGCTTTGTATCTGATTTTTTAATCAAAAGTGGCTGAGATGTTAGCAGCAGTCATTGAAAGAATGTCTAAGCAGAGAGTGATGGCTCACATCTGTAATTCCAGTACTTGGAATGCTGTGGCAGGATGATTGCTATGAGTTTTTTTGGCTAGCCTGGGCTATGTATAGTGAGTTCTAGACCAGCCTTGGCTATAGAGTGAGACCCTGTCTCCAAATAAACACACAAAAAGCCCGAAGACTATTTAAAGGGTACAGGTATGTGAACTGTTACAGAAGGGCTGATTCTAGATTTCTCTTAAGACTGTCACACTCTGTCTAGTCCAGGCTGGCCTCTAATTCACAATGGTCTTCCTACTCCAGCTTCCTAACACTGGGATTGCCAGTGTAAGCCACCATGTTGGGCTTTAGTGCTATTGAAGCTAAGACTTTTTTCTTTCTAGGCAAGTACCACGGTGCGTGTGACGAACTCCAATGCTAATGCAGCTGGTCCCCTCATAGTGGCTGGCTATAATGTATCCGGTTCTGTCCGCAGTGATGGGGAACCCATGAAAGGCGTGAAGTTCCTTCTCTTTTCTTCTTTGGTGAACAAAGAGGTAAGCATACAAAAGTAAAGAACCAAGATCAGGGCAGGGAGTGGCAGGCAGGGCCACCGTTGGGCATACCGGTGGTGGTTGGTTTCTCTAGTGAGGGCGCCGTGAGGCCGTGGAGGTGGGGGATGCTCAGGCTTTGACGAGGTCCGCACCTTATCAGGCTCTAACGAACACCCTTGCTCTGTGGCATCTTGGGTGCATCATTTCCCTTCTGTGGCCAGTTTTTTTATTAGTGGGAGGAGCCTCTGTTCTCCCTAAGAAGACTGCTCATTTTTAACTTCAGAGGCCGGGTGTAAAGATTTGTGTTCCATTTGCCTGCATGGATCCCCTGGCTTGAGAAACCCATGCATTGACCTCTACAAGTTGGCCTGGCCTTGCTCATGACTGTTGTACAATCAGAACATGGAAATGGAAATCTCTTCTCTTCCATAGGATGTCCTTGGCTGCAATGTGTCCCCAGTGTCTGGGTTCCAGCCCCTAGATGAGAGCCTGGTTTATCTGTGCTATGCGGTCTCCAAAGAAGATGGCTCATTTTCTTTCTATTCCTTGCCGAGCGGGGACTACACTGTGGTGAGTGGGCAGTCTCTGTCTGTTCGGGACACCATGGCTTGATAAGAACACCCTGTGGGTGCTGTGTGAGTCGGCTTTCCATGTGATGACACTAATGATGAGGTAAAGAAACTTAAAGGACCATATCTTGGATCATAGTTTCAGTTTCTGACTGTTGGAGGTGAGGCAGGAGGGTATGGTCAAAGCCCGAGCTAGGGGAGACCTCTTCATGGAGACTGGAGTGCACAGAACTGGGGAGAGCAGAAGGGCAGGGATTTTGACATGCCATCAAGGGCATGCTGCCAGTGTCGTGACCTCCTTCCATTGGGCCCTGGTTCCTGAAGGTGCCACCACTTCCCAGCAGTGCTGACAAGCATGCCTGTAGCACAGGACCGGCTAGCCTTTTGACACTGCAACATGACCCTACTGTCACCCGGTGTCTTGGGCCACATTCATAGCTATCTTGTGGCATGCTAGCACTTGGGCTTTGGGGGGGAATTTAAGATCCTAACCAGTAATACATATTGAATGACCAAATGGTGACCCAGCCATCATGAACACTCGGCCTAGCAAGGATAGTTTGAGTGTCCCTAAAACTAAACACTCCTGGACCTAAGAGACTCCAAAATCTAGGGACACCGTTAAGTTTGCTGTCAGCCTGTGTCTCTATAAGGTATGTATTGGATCTTCGATTGACACTTAGACCTGCCCATATGGTGTCTCATGATGCCCATGCAGGCACTGAACAGTTCTGCAGTGAGAAATACAGTTGCAAGCGTGTTTGCACTGGGATCACAGCCTGTACTGAAGATGACTTGGGTTCCTCTGTCACAGTAGAGTGCAGGGCTTCTCATTAGACCACCAGTAACTGTGGTTCACATTCCTCTGGGTTGTTTTGGCTGCTAGGTGGAGGTGAACACTGATTGTTGCATCGTGACGTAGATGCTTCCTAATCAGCAGGCCGCTCCTTCTAGGTGCCATTCTACAGAGGGGAAAGGATCACCTTCGATGTGGCGCCTTCCAGGCTTGACTTCACCGTGGAGCACGACAGCCTGAGAATCGAGGTGAAGCCTCCCAGTGCCCTATACAGGTGTTTGGGTTCCCAGCCCAGGGCACAGATGTTGCAGACACGTCCACATCAGTCCCTGTTCAGAATGGCTGCTGGAGGAAGTGGGACTGTGTGCTGTAGCCTGGGGTACCTTAGGTGTACACCGTGTCTTACACGGAATCTTCATCTTGCAGAGCTAGCTAGGGTCCTGGTCGGTGCTGCTCTTTCAGTGCGATGTCTCGAGGTCTGTTCCACGCTGGCTGTGCGTGGGGGCTTGAGGAGACAACAGTCTTTCTGGAAGTTACAATTTGGTGATGGGAGGAGCCAGTGCCTGTTTAGATAAGCAAGTTAGTGAGTGTGTCAGAAGGCAGCGAGTGTGTCAGAAGGCAGCGAGTGTGTCAGAAGGCAGCGAGTGTGTCAGAAGGCAGCGAGTGTGTCAGAAGGCAGTGAGTGTGTCAGAAGGCAGTGAGTGCTCTCTGGGACAGAAGGGCCTTGCAGTTCAGGACAGGGCCACGGGGCTGCATCTCATGTTGGTTCTCTCTCTGAAGGTGACTGAGCTACAGTCTGAAGGGGAGCAGGTGAATTACACCTAAATTGTGGTGAATGCAAAGGTCTCAAGGCAGGAGTGTGCCTGGAGAGGCTAAGGCACTGAGGAGGCCAGGGAAGCTGGAGCAGAGGGGAGGAGGGAGGGGAGGAGGAGGGCACAGAGGCTTGGAGAGGTGATGACACAGAGCCTGGTGGCCACTTTCCTCTTATGCTGCTGAGAGTTGGGAGCTACTGAGGAGAGGTGTGGTGAGGAGAGCTGGCCTGGGCCAGAGTAGAGTTGGGGAACCAGTTACAAGGCCAGGTCAGTGATAACCACATGAGCACAGGAGAGCATGGACCATGTGATAGGAGGGGGTGGTGGGATCGGCACTTTACAGTAAATGTGTTTTCATCATTCTGCTGCGGCTTTAAGAGCAGATGACAAGTGGTCCCTGCTGGCAGTGTGCAATATGGCGGACGCACCCAGGGCACTTGGAGTAGTGTTAGTGAAAAGTCACGTCTATTTTCCATACTGTACTGAGAAGCAATCTGCTAAATTAGTGCAGAGTCAAAGGAGCCGGCCCCACCTTCCCAGCTTGCGTAGGGAGCGGGAGGCCAGGAAGATGAGCCTTGGGCCTTTCTCTCCTGTACAACCATGCAGGAAGGGTGTGGCGGGTACTTGGGCAAAGTACCCAGGTGGAGGTCGAATGCAGGGCTTAGCCTGTAAAACATGGGGTTTTAAGTGAGGGCCTAGAGCATTCCATCAGGCCAGGAGGCGGCCTTGTCTCACCCGTGTGCTTCAGCACCTGGCACATAGTAAGGCCTAAGAAGAGTATCTGTTGGGTATGTGGGTTAATAAGGGCCTCCTTATCTGGCTTACCACTTATTCTCAGAAGGATTATTCCTAAATAAAAAGGAAGCCACTTTCTTATTCCTCTCACCCCTCTTCTGCATTTTCTCTTTCCTGTTTTGAGACAGTACTACTGTGTGTCCCAGGATGGCCTTAAACTTATGATCCTCCTGGCTGAGCTGCCTGAGTGCCGAGGTCACGGGTGTGTGTCACCATGCCTTGCACAGTCACATGTGAAGCTTGTATTATAAGAGTGTGGATGTCTCTTCATGCCAGGCTAAAATTTCACCACTTTGAAGCTCTCTTTCATAGTGCCTCTATTTGTTCACCCAGGAGCACTTGCTGAGTGCCTGCTGTGTAGCAGGTAGCTGAGGCAGGATAGGCTTCATTGAGCCTGTAAAGTCTACATTTTAATGAGACATGGATAAGGGTTAGGAAATCAAACAGGCATTTCAGATCCTGAGGAGTTTGATGAAGATGTGAAATCAAGTTAGTGGTGTTTCAGTTGAGGAGCCAAACTTCAGGGGGATTGGAGCTCAGTGCCTCCCTGGAGAGCTCAGTCTTAGTGCTGTCAGTGAGCAGGACACACACACAGACAAGGCAGCAGGCTGTGTTGTGTGTGACTTTGAGAGGAAGTGTGGGTTACAAGGAACCTGCCTAGGCCTGTGTTTTGGCTGTTAGATGTGCATTCTTAGACTTTGAAAGGAAAGGGCAGGCCATTGGTCTTAGGTGATATTGTGAAATAGCTTGGGGGTTTCAGGTGATGCTTGAAGGGACGTGCTGGGGGTGAAGGAAAAAGCCGTGGGTTCCAGATAATGTTGGGGGTGACGGGTCAGGGGTCCCAGGAGATGCTAAGGGATAGGCTGGATTCCCAGGAGATGCTGGGGCAAGGTCAGGGATCCCAGGCCATGCAGTTTGTGTTTGAGAAGCTGGAGACAGGTGGGGATATATGGGTGGGGCAGGGGACGGGGCAGCAGAAGGCCCTTTACTGGGGAGGCCCACAAGCCAGAGGCAGTGACCTGTGTGAGTTGGGAAGTGAGTCTGCAGGCTGTTTTTATTCAACTCTGATCATTCATGCACAGGAAATGCAGCCGTGAGGACAGTGCAGTGAGAGGGAGCAGGGCTGGCTGGAATTAGGGCTGAGAGGGAGGCACGGGACGACACATGGAGCCATGGTGCTGGGCAGGAGGGAGTTTTGGTGGCATGGTCATGCGAGACCCTGTTCTTCACTTTGCAGCCTGTGTTCCACGTTATGGGCTTCTCTGTCACTGGGAGAGTCTTGAATGGACCTGATGGAGAAGGTGTCCCTGAGGCTGTGGTCACCCTGAACAACCAGATTAAAGGTGGGCAGGCATGGTAGTCCTTAGTCTGCCCAAAGGGCTTGTTTTGCATCATGGAACGATACAGACACAAGAGACAAGCTCAGCGGCCTTATAAACCGCTGTTCCCTCACGTGCCTGTTGGGTGCAAGCTTTTGCAGCTCATCTTTTGTTCACGTGCTTTGGTTTCACAGTCAAAACAAAAGCCGATGGCTCCTTTCGCCTGGAGAACATAACGACAGGGACATACACCATCCATGCTCAGAAGGAGCACCTCTACTTTGAGATGGTCACCATCAAAATTGCACCCAACACCCCACAGCTGGCTGACCTCATTGCTACAGGGTAAGTATGCCGTCCAGGTAGGGTTTGGCTTCTATTGCTGTGATTGAACCCCGTAACCAAAAGCAAGTAGGGGAGGACAGGGTTTATTTGACTAACATGTCCACATCACAGTCTATCACTGAGTGAAGGCAGGGCAGGGATGTTGAGGCAGGAACTGAAGCAGAGGCCACAGAGAGCCGCTGACTGGCTTGCTCAGCCTCCTTTCTTACATAACCTTGGTGGTAGCTCTGCCCTCAGTGAGCTGGGCCCTCCATCAATCAGTTAAGAAAATGACCACAGACTTGCCTACAGGCCATCCTTGTGGTGGCATTTTTCTCAGTTGAGGTTCCCTCTTCTCAAATGACCCCAGCATGTGTCAAGCTGACATAAAACTAGCCATCCCAGGGGTGTGTCCCAGCTCCTCTTGGCAGAAGTGTAGAAGAAAATGAACTTTGGTCTGAATATTTCTGCCCAGGATTCATGATGAGTCAGCTGTTGAGAGTCAGGCTGGCTTTCTTTTGGAAAGGTGGGTGGTGAACCTTGATAGCTGCAGGTACTTATGTGTTGGACACAAAATTCTTTTCTCTTGCTTTCAAGCTAAAATGGGTTTGCTAAAGTAGGAAGAGAAGGGACAGTGAGATGGTAAGTGTGCTTCCTGCCGGGCCTGGGGACTTGAATTTGATCCCTGGGGGACACGGGGTGGAAGACGAGAACAGACTCAGACAAGTTGTCCCAGACTTGCACATGTGTACACACACAATAAAGAAACATGTCTGTTTGTTTATCTTTCCTATCTGTCTGTCTATGTTAGCAAAAGATCTTTGAAGTTAGCCCTCCCTGTGAGTGCTTTCCTTGTCTTACCCTGAGGACTTTGTGGGGTGCGCTGATGGTGTTGGATTCCGGCGTGGGCTGGGAGGCGTTTCTGGTCGTTGGCAGAGTTCATCACTTAGTCACTGATACACATCAAGGACAGAATGGACAGATATTTAGGGGCTCACAGCCTATGAGAGGTGGTGTTTCAGACATGTGATGGGGGTTCAAGTTTGGTGTCACATGACTACTAGGTGGCACACACTCTCCCAGATGATTCGATCTGTGTACATTTGGATGATTAGCACATGGGTGGCTAGTCAACGAGAGTGGAATGGCAGCAGGACTGGGGAGCGTAAGTGGTTAAGGGCACAGGAGCTGAAAGTGAGTGAGTGACAAAGTGGTTACCAGCACCAAAGCTATGGAGCAGAGCCCCAGCAGACTCAGTCCACCTAGTCACCAGGGATCTGCTGTGACCAGTCAGCTTTAAAAGACCAGGAAGTAAATCATCCTTAGAAGATAATTCTTGGGTTCAAGTCCTTTTCCTCTCCCCTCTTTACTTGTGTGCTGGAAAATCCATGTGAGGTAAGCAAGCAGCTGAATCATTGAGCTTCCTGTGGACTCCATAAGCAGTTCTGTGCAGGTGTTTTGGATGAGGCACTGTGCCAAGGGCTACAGATGTAACAAGCAGTCGAACCAAATAGTAAGGACAGGGCTGTCGGTCCCCGGGAGGATGGCTGAAGAGAGATGCCCAAAAGTTTGAATTGTGCCAGGAAGAGATTGGGAACTCCGAGAAGACCTTAGGTAGATTGGAGTCCGGGTGGTAGCTCTGAGGCCTTTGGAAGACCAGGGGAGGAGGTGCAGGACTTCCCAGGCAGGAAGGCAGCAGGTCAGAGGAGAGGGGACTGCTAGAAGGAGCTGAGCCAGTGTGGCCAGGGACCGCTGATGAGGTCAGAAAGCCTTTGTCCTTTGGTGCAGGGACAGTCTGCCCACTGAGACCATTGGGTTAGCAAGAACGTGGTGGAGATGTAGCGTTTACATTCTTCTTCTTTTTTTTTCCTTTCTGGCTGCTGGGTGGGTGAATGGGAAGGAATTGGTGGGAAGCCAGGGTGTTGGCAGAGGCGCAGATAGGAGCCTGTGGCAGTCATCTGGAAGAGATGAGGGCTGGGGTGCCTTAGAGCCGGGGCTGGCAGGAGAGGAGAGGAGAAGCAGATGGATTTGGTAAGTGATCAGATGCAGAAAGTCAATCAGCATGTACTGCCAGGCCCCAGCCTCTCAGTTCAGCAACTGGGGTGTGTGTGTGTGTCTCTGATAATTTTCTTATTTAAAGTGTAGTATTTGAACCAAAGTTAAGGAATAAAGAAAATATTTGAACATCTTTGGAAGAGCTTGCTACTTTTTGGAGGGACCCAGGGACCAACCTAGCACATTTGCATTTATTTTGGATGATGTTGGGCAATCAAACCTAGACCTTTGTGCACAGGCAGATATCCTGCCTCTGAGCTTCATATGGACCTCCTAAATGCATTGGTGTTTCTCACCTTTCTTTTTTATTTTTAAATTACGTATAAAAAATTTTTTTAAATACTTAACATTTATTTATATGTGTGAGTGTATCTTGCTTGCATGTATGTCTGTACACCATGTTTGTGCCATGCCCTCAGAGGCCAGAAGGGGGCATTTGCTCCCAGGAACTGGAGTTGCAAACAGTTGTGAGCTGCCCTGTGGGTGCCAGGAATTGAACCCAGGACCTCTGCAAGAGCAGTCAGTGCTCTTAACCGCTGAGCCGGCTCCCCAGCCCCTATTTTATTTTTTAAATTTTATTACATTTACTCATTTATGCATGAGTCAGTCTCTCTCTCCTTGTCCCCCGGCCCCGTGTGTGTGTGTGTGTGTGTGTGTGTGTGTGTGTGTGTGTGTTGTGTACATACACACATGCATGGAGGGTAGAAAAGGGTACTAGATCTCCTGGAGTTAGACTTGAATGAAATGAAGACATGGCTGCTCCTCCATTTGGTTAAATCGAACGTTTTATTGTAGGTATGAGAGAGAGAACAGCCAGAGGTACCTGGAAGGTTCCAGGCTGAACATGGCCAGCAGAATAGACCTGGCCATGGTGGGGAAGAGGGAAAGAAGAGAGAAGAGAGGAGCCAAAAGAACCAGGAGAGCATGCGGACTCTCATCGAGCCAAATGGCTGGGTTAGATAGGAAAGAGAAGCTGGGTTTTGGAGGAGCCAAAAAGGTTTGGGGGTGGTGGTGGTGGTGGTGGTGCTGGTGCTGGTGCTGAGAGGAGCCAGCACTTTGGAATGGCTGGGAGAGCCTGGCTGGCAGCCTGGCCGCCAGCATTTGCCTTGATGCATTAATCAGCACATCAGCCATGTCCTGAGTTTCTTTGGGACCTTAAGGAGTCTCAGGTGGGGTGTCCTTTACTCTTAACCAGTGAGCATCTCTCCAGCCCTGCAACCATTCCTTTATCTCTTCCTGATCGTCCAGATGGGGCAGACATGCTTCTCCAGCATTTAGTCTGTCCCATGACTGTCGGAGAGTTCTTCAGTATTGTTCTGTCCGAAGCAGCAGGGCCTGCTGAGTATTTCTTGGAGGGAGTGTTCATCCAGAAGCTGGAATCCAAGTCATTCCCATCTGTGGGATTCTTCCACCTTTATGAGAGAGAGAGAACTCCTGAGGAGTTCAGTTTCAACTTTGCATTTGAACTTACCACACAGGGCACCTAACCATGAATAAGGGAGACTACTCTTTGGTAGTTTTATGGTCTGTCAGTGGCACTGTTTTGCAGACAGCTGATCACTCTTTCCTTCTGAGAAGTAGCCCAAAGTTACGTAATGATCAGATTACCTGAAACATTTTTAAAACCTGCAGATGTCCTGCAGCATGGGGAGGGGAGCGCATGTTACCCAGTGCACCCACAGCCCTGCCCTGGGCCCAGGTGCAGACTTTTGCAGGTGTTTCTGTAAAGTGAATGTCACAAAGTCTGCAGTGGGTACAAAGGGCACTTGTCTCAGGGTTGCTGCATTTGAGTCTTGCTGGAATGACCAGGCTTCTGCTTGCAGGTTCAGCATCTGTGGTGAGATATCCATCATCCGCTTCCCCGACACTGTGAAGCAGATGAATAAATACAAAGTGGTCCTGTCGTCTCAAGACAAGGACAAGACTTTGGTTACTGTGGAGACTGATGCTCATGGATCATTTTGCTTTAAAGCAAAACCAGGGATCTACAAAGTCCAGGTACATGATGTGGTTGGTTTATAGTCTTGGAAGGTTCAGAAGGCGACTCAGGCAATAGGATGACTTTCATCCCCACAGTCCATATAAAAGCCAGGATGTGCTGACATGAGCTTGTCATTCCAGTGCTGAGGAAGGAGAGACAGGCTGACCCCTCCCTGGATTCACTGGCTGGCCAGACTTGCTTACTAGAGTAAGTTCAGGCCAGTGAGAGATTGTGTCTAAAAGAACAAGCCAGATAGTTTCTGAACAAACAACACCCAAGGTGATCTCTGGTCTCCACACACTCTACACAGCCCACCCCCAGACTAAACAGCAAGGGTTTTCCAGAGTGTTAGGAGCAAGAGTGGGGCACAAGAGGGAGCCTTTCATTTCCTGGCTCCTGATGTCAAGCCGTTCTCATCCCTGCCTGTGATGCTGTGACAGACAGAGGCCGTTCTCATCCCTGCCTGTGGATGCTGTGACAGACAGAGGCCTGTTCTTTCTCACTGGGTGTCTGTGCAGGGTTGGGAGTGAGCTTAGGTCCTCTTGTGTCTTCCTGGGCTCTGGATGATCTAGGACGTCCATGAGGCCAAGAGCAGAGCAAAGCCAGCTCTTCAAGCTTCTGAGAACCTGGCCAGGGAGGAGCTTCCTCACCCTGACTCCAGAATAGCTAACAGGCCCCAGGGAGCCTACCCAATAAGGCAGAGAAGCAGGCAGACCCTGGCCTGGATTTTCCCCTCAAGTGACTAGGCCTGAGCACAGATGGGGTGAGTGACAACACAACCAGAGGTTTGCTCTGTTCGTCTTCTGGCGCAGCGGCCCTGTCCACTTGGGAAAGATCTTGTATCTGTAGCTGGCAGGGCTTGCCAATCAGCCCTGCTCCCAGCTCTAGGGAGGGAGACCTAGGAGCGTTCCCTAAGCCTGGGTCTTCTAGAGTGGGTCCTTCTGTAGGAACAAGTGTGATGACAGCTGCCATTGTTAGTCTGAAGGTGGCCACAGGGGCACCCTTCTGAGATTCTGTCAGACGGTTGGAGTTGGGCAGTTCCTTACTGGGAGTAATCCGAGTCCTTTGCCGAGCTTGGAAAAGGGCACACACACAGAAAAAGGAGCCAAGTGTGATGGCACACACTTGCAGTCCTGGCACTGGGGAAGTTGAAACAGGAGGAATTCAAATTTCAGGCTAGCCTGGCCTACGTAGTCTTAAAGCAACACACGAGAAAATAAGTACATGCTGGAGAGATGGTTCAGCAGTTAAGAGCACTGACTGCTCTTCCAGAGGTCCTGAGTTCAATTTCCAGCAACCACATGGTGGTTCACAACCATCTGTAATGGGATCCCATGCACTCTACTGGTGTGTCTGAAGAGAGTGACAGTGTACTCATAAAATAAAAGTATGTGGAGAAAGAGAATGACTTCATTCTACAGGTGCCTCTGGGGGACATCAGACACAACCTCTCACTTTGAGACTTCATTTCACATAGCCCAGGTCGACTTGGACCTTGGGTGTTTCTTGTGCCTCAGCCTCTTGAGTGTGGGATTACAGGCTGGCGCTGCCATGCCTGGCTAGAACTGTGATACTATAAAAATATTACTTCTTATGTTTGCTGCTGGGCTGGAAGCCAACTGTCTTAGTCAGGGGTTCTATTCCTGCACAAACATCATGACCAAGATGCAAGTTGGGGAGGAAAGGGCTTATTCAGCTTACACTTCCACATTTCTGTTCATCACGAAAGGAGTCAGGACTGGAACTCAAGCAGGTCAGGAAGCAGGAGCTGATGCAGAGGCCATGGAGGGATGTTACTTACTGGCTTGCTTCCCCTGGCTTGCTCAGCTTGCTTTCTTATAGAACCCAAGACTACCAGTCCAGGGATGGTACCACCCACAAGGGCCCTCCCCCTTGATCACTAATTGAGAAAATGCCTTACCGCTGGATCTCATGGAGGCATTTCCTCACCTGAAGCTCCTTCCTCTGTGATAACTCCAGCTTGTGTCAAATTGACACAAAACCAGCCAGTACAATTGACCCCTTGTCAACTTGACACACCAATACATCACTATTAAGCCTCAACCCTTACTTTCTAATTTATCCCCAAGATCTAAATAACTTTAGTCCCCCAGTCTTTGCAAATTCTTACTATTAAAATTTCAGTCCCTTTAAAGATATCCAATCTCTTAGAATTTACTATCAAAAGTCTCTTAACTGTGGACTCCACTAAAATACCTTCTTCCTTCAGGGGGGAAAATATATCAGGGCACAGTCACAATCAAAAGCAAAACCAAACTCCAACCGTCCGATGTCTGGGATCTACTCACGATCTTCTGGATTCCTCCAAGGGCTTGGGTCACTTCTCCAGCTCTGCCCTTGGTAGCACGCACCCTGTCGGCTACACCAGCCCTCACCCTTCACCATCTGCCTAGCTTGAGGCCCAGATGAAGCTTCTAGTACCTCATAGGTTGTGGAGAGCTGCTCCCTGCAACCTCGAGTGCAGCAGTTCTCAACCTGTGGGTCGTGACCCATTTGGGGTTGAATGACCCTCTCACAGGGGTCACCTAAGACCATTGGAAAACACAGATACTTATGATTCATAACAGCAGCAGAATTACAGTTATGAAGTAGCAACGAGAATAAGTTTATGGGGGGGGGGTCCTCACAACACAAGGAACTGTAATAAAGGGTCACAGCATTAGGAAGGCTGAGAACCACTGCTCCAGCGTCTTGTGTACTCACAGGTGGTGGTGCCCGAGGCTGAGACCCGAGCAGGGCTGATGCTGAAGCCACAGACCTTCCCTCTCACTGTGACCAACAGGCCTGTGATGGATGTGGCCTTCGTGCAGTTTTTGGCATCTGTTTCTGGAAAAGTCTCCTGTCTGGGTAAGGTATCAACTGCAAGTGCGAGCCCTTAGTTCAGAGTGGGCAGTGGGTGGAGCTGAGACCAGGCGTTTCTGAATGGGGTGGAGATAAATGTGGTCTATCCCATCCTGTCTTGGTAGGGGGTCTGCATGGGCTGAGCAGAGGTATAGAGTGGGGGCCTGATTTCCTGACTGTCACTGTCTGATGCTGACCACAGCCCGGAGTGCTGGGAACTGAGTCACTCACTGTGCTGACCATGAAGAAGCAGAGCCTCCCAGGCTTTCTGAACTTGCCTCCAGGGCTTGATGCTCAGGCTAAGCACTCAGAAGCTTGTCATGTGAGGTCCTCTGATCTCTCCTCTACAGACACCTGCGGTGACCTGTTGGTGACCCTGCAGTCCCTGAGCCGCCAGGGTGAGAAGCGCAGTCTCCAGCTCTCTGGCAAGGTCAACTCCATGACTTTCACCTTTGACAAAGTTCTGCCTGGGAAATACAAAAGTAAGATGAGGCATGATGCTCTCATGAGCTATCCCGAGCCTGCCACCCCTTTGTGCTTATTGTAGGCCTTTCTTAGGGAACTCCGTCCTGGGAAGTTAGGTCCCTCTGTCACTAAGGTCCCACTCTGTGTCTGCTCTGGGAGGGTGCCCTGGCATGAACTATTTTATCCTAAATGCCAGGAAGAGCGTGATAGTTCTGCTCTCATGTCTGCTATGTCTCATGTCTAGCTAGAGTGACCTTGCCAGTCACTCCTCCCCCAGCTGTCACCTCACCCATGAAATGGTACAATAACCTTGCACAGGACCTGGTCGGCAGGGCGATGCCCCACGCAGGTGCCCTTCCTGCCCTTGCCTCCTTTTTGAGGAGTAGCTTGCAGCTGGAGGCAGGGACTAGACTTCTACCTAGTGAAGTAGACTCTTCTCTCAGGGTTTGTGTCTTTCTGTCTCAGAAAGCTGGCAAACTCCATTCAGAGTGCTGGCTGCCTGTTTTTAAACTTTCATGGAGTCCAGCCATGCCCATGAGCACATACTGTTGCTGCTCACAGAGTCCAGAAGCCCAGACCTGCAAAGCTGACTGGAAGCTGGGTACTGGGGGAGGCTGAGGAGGGAGAACCTTTTGAGCCAAGGAGTTCAAGGTCTGCCAAGGCAGCATTTCAAAACAACAACAAAAAACAGACAAACAGTTAAAAATAATTATGAAAGTCTAGTGGCCCATGGATATCTTGTAATGTGTCATCTTTGGCCTAGACGGATTTCTTTTTTTTTTTTTTTTGGTTTTTCGAGACAGGGTTTCTCTGTGTAGCCCTGGCTGTCCTGGAACCCACTCTGTAGACCAGGCTGGCCTCGAACTCAGAAATCCACCTGCCTCTGCCTCCCGAGTGCTGGGATTAAAGGCGTGTGCCACCACTGCCCGGCTCTAGACGGATTTCTTTATTGGTGATGACAGTGGCCATCAGTGTCAGTTTTCCTTTGGCAGTGACCTGTCCTGAACATTGCTGCCTGCTTAGGTATTTTTATGTAAAGTGTATTTTCTTTTTAGACAGGGTCTCAATCTACAGTCCAGGCTGGCTTTGAACTCTTAATCCTTGTACCTCATCCTTCAGAGTGCTGGGATTAAAATGCAAACGTCTGTGTTCAGCACATGTGTAGTCTTTTGCAGCTAGCTAGCAGGCCCCCGGTGGCTCGCTCGGTGCAGCGGGTCCCCAGTGGCTCGCTTGGTGCAGCAGCGAGGCCCAAGCCCTTGTGTTGGCTTTGCAGTAAGCATCATGCACGAGGATTGGTGCTGGAGGAACAAGAGCCTGGAAGTGGAAGTTTTGGAGGAGGACGTGTCTGCAGTGGAGTTCAGGCAGACTGGCTACATGCTGCGCTGCGCCCTCTCACACGCCATCACTCTGGTATGTGCTGCTTCTGAAGGGTTCCAGAGAGAGTGTGCAGCGGGCTGTCAAGACAGCTTAGCTCAGGAAGGAGCTTGCTACCAAGCCAGGACCAGTATTAGCTTCCCAGGACCCGCACAATGGAAGGAAAGAGACAAATCCTGCAAGTTATCCTCTGACCTACACATACATGCAGTGCACACATGCCTTTCCCCACACACATGCAAACACACACACACACACACACACAGAGAGAGAGAGAGAGAGAGAGAGAGAGATGAAAATAAATGGCTTATAGCAATTGCTGGAGCCTGGCACAGCAAGAGTTTGTAATGACAGTTAAGCCCAGTTCCCTTCTTTACCCTGAGTTCTCACCTGCCAGGGAAGACATCCTCATGCTCGTGGGCAGCTGGGCAGCTCTGGGGTGGCGTGTGTGGTGTGCGGTGGTGTGTGGTGTGTGGTGTGTGGTGTGCGGTGTGTGGTGTGCGGTGTGTGGTATGTGGTGCGGTGCGGTGTGGTGTGTGGTATGTGGTGTGTGGTGAGGGTGTGGTGGTGTGTGGTGTGTGGTGTGTGGTGTGCGGTGTGTGGTGTGCAGTGCGGTGTGTGGTGTGTGGTGTGCTGTGCGGTACATGCGGTGCTGCTTGAGAAGCTCCTTTGTATTTTCCTGCAGCGTTGGGATCCCAGCGTCACTTCTTAGGCTGTGGGGAGGCCCAGCAAGCTGTGCTGTGTGTAACATTCCTTGGTGTGCCCAGTAGGCTGGTTATTAGTGCAGCTGAGTCCCCTAGGCTGCGTCCTGAGGACAGCTCACTCACTCACTTATTCTCTTGGTTTGCTTTTATTTTCTTTTTGCAGTTCTAGAGACTAAACCCGGGTTTCAGATGTACCAGGCAAATACTGTGAAGGTGTATGCCTGGTCCTTAAACCATTTTCTTAAAAGTTATTATTATTTTATGTTTGTTTGTTCTTTCTTTCTTTTTCTTTTTCTCTTGAGATCAGCTTTCGCTATTATGTAGCCCTGATTGTCCTGGAACTCACTATGTAGAACAGGCTGGCCTCAGACTCACAGATCCAAATGCCTGGCCCTCCCTAGTGCTGGGATTAAAGACAGCAGTACCACAGCCAGCCTAGATTATTGTTATTTTCTTTTGTGTATATGGCTGTTCTGCCTATGTATGTATGCCTGTGTGCAGTGTTCATGGACGCCAGAGTGCGCATGGGTGCCCCTAGGGCTGGAGTTACAAATGGCTGAGTCTCCTTGTAGGAATCAGAACCGGGTTCTCTGGAAGAACAGCCAGTGTTCTTAACTGCTCAGCCGTCTCTCCGGCCCCTCCACCCCCGTTTACTTTCTGTTTTTGAGGCTGAGTTTTGCTGAGTTGCCCAGGCTGGCCTCATCCTTTCTGTCGACCTGCCTCCCTCCCAAGTCAGTGGAGTATAGGCAGTGCCTGTCTGCTTGGCCGCAGCCACAGGCTTCAAGGAGAGGGTTGTCTCCTTGAAGACTGAGGGGTAGCAGCAAATGTCATTGTTGGATCCCAGCAGAGAGTTGGGCAAATGGCAACAGCGTGGCTGCTTGTGACCCTGGGTAGGACCTGAGCTGGCGTCTCCAAGGCCAGGCACTGCTTCAGCTGCTACAAACCCTGAAGTACCCATTTTATTCCAGGGGTAGGTTGCTGCACAGTCAAGAATAAGCTAATAGACATTCCTCTCCTAAGCCCTGTAGTAGATTTCTGCTGTCTCTAGATTAAAATCTGAATTGTGCTGTCTATGGCCCCACAGGAATTTCATCAGGATGGAAATGGCCCTGAGAACGTGGGGATTTACAATCTCTCCAGGGGAGTCAACCGGTTCTGCCTGTCCAAGCCTGGTGAGCCTGGGAGGTGGGAATGTGGCGCTGGCCTGGGCCAGAGGGTCCTTTCACCTTCAGACATGTTAACGACATTGCTGGCCAGTGGCCTGTCTTTGCAGCAATGTGATGTCCTGCCTTGTCTCTCCTCCTCCGCCTCTCCCTAGCTCTATTGAGACATAGTTTACATGGCGTGAAGCTCGCCTGCTTCAGGGTTCAGGAGTGGAGCACTAACCCAGTGTGCCCTTAGAGCCTGGGCTTATCCCCAGAACCACACAAACAACAACGTTCATCTGCTTCAGATGTATGATCCATGATTGCTATCGAGCTTCCCAGGTTGTTCATTGCCACAGACCTAGTTACTTTTTGTGCCTCTGCGGATCCCAGCCTTTGGCTTCTTGTACGTAGCATAGTTTTAGAGTTGGGCCACATTGGAGTATAACAGCGCTTTGTTCTTCTTTGTTGCTGAGTTATATTCCATTGTGTGTACGTAACACATTCTCTGTGTGTGGCTGTTGTGCAGCTGAGCAGGTGCAGCCACGGGGAGTCATTAAGTTCCAGACAATGGTAGAGCACTCTTGAGTGGGTGTGAAGGGAGGGGTCTTTGGCCCAGGAGAGCAGCCTGCCTGGTGTTTCCGGTCCTGTTACCTCAGGTCTGTGCTAAGTTGGAGCTTTCAAATGAGGCAACGCTGCCTCCCGAGCACATTTGCTGGAAGTGCCTCTAGTCTCAGACAGTTATATTTGGTTTTCTCTCTGTAGGTGTGTACAAAGTGACTCCTCGCTCCTGCCACCGATTTGAGCAAGCCTTTTACACCTATGACACGTAAGCTTGGGGACAGAGTGCTTTATGTGGACGTGTGCTTTCCCCTTTTGTCTCTTCATTTTTTTCTGAACACACGGGTATATTTCTGTTGGGTTTCATTTGTTTTCTTTTGGAAAGATTAGGCATTTGAGTGAAATTCTTGATATAGGTTTTATTTTTATTTTATTTATTTATTTGTTTGTTTGTTTGTTTGTTTTTCAAGACAAGGTTGCTCTGTGTAGCCCTGGCTGTCCTGGAACTCACTCTGTAGACCAGGCTGGCCTTGAACTCAGAAATCCGCCTGCCTCTGCCTCCCGAGTGCTGGGATTAAAGGTGTGGCCACCACTGCCCGGCGATATAGGTTTTATGATGTCCTTAAGATGTAGCCAGGAAATGGAGGCAGACTCTCCTTCCTGAGGATTCTATAACTCATGGGCGGTAAGAGTGCTCACTGAGTAAAGGTGTTTGCTGAGCCAGCCTGGAGACCAGAGTTTAAAACCTGGAAACCATGTCAAGGGGAAAGAGAGGGTGGACTCACATAGCTGCCCTCTGATTCCACATGTGCTGTGATGTATGGGTCCCACCTTCCTGGTAAGAATCACAATGATAATGATAATGCAGTTCTGGAAACTCACATGGGAAGGTCATGCTGTAGAAAAATGGTCTTTGGACTATCACACCCTTGTTCTCAGTTAGATCCCACATCCACTTCTAAAAACCTAAACATGGCCTGAGCCAGCGTTCCTTCCCATCAGAGAGGGCTGGGAGGCTGGCATCTTTGGTGGATGTCTTCTTTAGGTTTCTATTGCTGTGGTAAACACCATGACCAAAAACTTGGGGAGGAAAGGGTTTATTTGGCTTGTATGCTCCAATCCCATCCATCATGAAGGGAAAGAAGTCAGGGCTGGAACTGAAGGAGGAGCCTGGAGGAGCCCAGGCTGAGGCGGAGGCCGCGGAGGAGTGCTGCTGCCTGGCTGGCTCCCTTTGGCTTACTCAGCCTGCTTCCTTACACACGCCAGACCACCTGCCCAGGCGTGGCTCTGCCCTCAGTGAGCTGGACCCTACCATGGCAATCATCAATCAAAGGAATGAACCACAGGCTTGTCCGTGGACCAGTCCGGTGGGAACATTTTCCCAACCCAAGTTCCCTCCTGCCAAATGGCTTCATCTTGTGTCAAGTGACAAAAAACTAGTTAGGACATTGTACTGTGAGTCTCCCTGACCTTACTCACCCCAGCCTTCGGGCTGTTTTCTCAGTGTGTCAGGGAGGGTCCAAGGCAGTACTGTGACCCCTTGGAGTCTGTTTAGGGGTTGCTGCTAGCAGCTTCTCTGTTTGATTTATAGGTCTTCACCCAGCATCCTGACGCTGACAGCCATTCGTCACCATGTTCTCGGAACTATCATCACTGACAAAATGATGGACGTCACAGTGACTATCAAGTAAGATGAGTGCTCTGTGTGGGCGGGGAGCAGGGATGGCTCTAAGTGCATACACCAGTGGCCTCCCTCCCTTACACTCTGGTGACATGGCAGCAGGGTCCCGGCCACAACTGCGTGAGGAGGGGCTTCCTGACAGCTGGGTCTGCGTCTTAAATCTGTTTGAATTCTTTATATTTTTTTGGCTAAGGGGGAAAAAAACCTTCCCGGGTTTGTTCACTGTAGTTAAAGTGTTTTAGTGACTTAAAGCATTTCTTCTTTTTCTTTAGCTGTTTTCTTGGGGTCTTGAGTTGAGATGGCTCCTGTATAGGTAGGAGAAGGTTCGTGGGAAGCAGGCCTTGCTGAGGGATGATCCATGCTGGTGAGGTGTGTCTGACACCCCAGGTTTCTCAGGAAGTGACAGATTTTTGGGCAGCATGGCTGTCCCACACAGAGGAACTCTGAGAAATTCACTCCTCTCCTCTGGTTAAGTTGGCTTTGACTCCAGCCAGATTCCTGCCTATCTGTCATGGATGCTGAGAATACACATCCATGTGCACAAACATACCCACAGATGTGTACGTACAGAAGCGCACTCAGATAAACACATATATACAAACACATGCGTGTATACACATTCCACACACATATCCAAGCACATACAAACACAGAGTAATGTTTATTTATTGGTCCTAGGGATTGAACCCAGAACCCAGGCCCTTGCACATGCTAGGCAAACTCTACACCAAGCCACACCCACAGTCCTTAACTTCTATTTTCGGTCAAGTTGTCCAAGCAGGCCTTGAACTTGCTGTGTGATCGATCCTTCTCTCTCAGTGTTGTTTGTAGCTGAATTGCCCAGCCTGTGACATCATGCCCAGAAAGTATCACTGAGAATTGTCAGGGTTGCAGCCCTGGGTTTCCTAGGCTGTAAATGTCCCTGTGGCACTGACAATCTCAGGGGGAAGCAGACACACAACTGTAAGTGTGTGACTGTGACTGTGTCTGAGTCTGACCTTTGAGCCCGTGACAGGGAAAGCTGGCAGTGTTTTGACTGCAGGGCTGGGTGGGTGGGGACAAGGTTGTGTGTGGGGAGGGTCCATTGCTGAGTCTCTGTGGTGCAGGCCCTGCGGGTGCCCAGGCTTCGTCCTGCTTGCTAAGCATTCATCATTGGCTACAGTGACTCCAGGGCGCTGGTGTGTATCTTCATTATTAACTTGTGTAGCTTTGCGAGTGGGGTGGAGGTGTCATAGGCTTGTGCCTATGGTGTGCGCTGTGTTCCTGGCTGGGGGACCCTGCCCCTGCTAGGCTGTATCCTAGCTGCTGGCACTTGTATCAGTAGACCAGTAGTCTCCCTTTGTTCAGAAATGGTAGCTCCCATCCTTGTCTTGCTCCTACCTTGGTCATTGTCCTCTGCTCCCCCTGGTCCAGCCGACTCAACAAAGCTTTGCCTTTACAGTAAAAATATGTTCAGATCTCTTCCCGGCCCAGTACTTGAGTGTCTGCAATGTCTCCACTCACTGTGGTTTGGGGCCTTTGCAGTCTCTGTCCCTCCTCCTTGGCTGTGCCTCATGACTCAGTGCTTTCCACACAGTGGCCAGAGTGATTCTGCTACTGTGGAGATCAGTCCTGCCTCCACTGAAAACTCCAGAAAGCTTTCCACCCCAGACTCACCTAAAGCCCACACAGGCCTTTGAAGGGTGTGTGACCCCTGCTTCCCGTCTGGTCCCTTCTGACCTGTCTGCCCTTCCATGAGTCCTCTGCCCCTGGTTTTCTGATCTTGCTGTCTCTTGAACACCCAGTGAATTTTTCCTCAGAGGACATCACCCCACCATGATCCACTTTTCTGAGGCCTCTCTGCCCTGACCCTAGGCCAGGTATTCTCCCACTCTTTGCCAGTGTCACTGTCCCAGAAGGACCTTGACCAAGCGCATGGCACTCTGCTTACTATGCCCACATCTCCTTTCCTGATGTCTGCTGTGCCTTTTCTGTCATCATCCTCTCCTGCCTATGCCTGCCTGCCTGCCTGCCTGCCCTCCCTCCTCTCCCTGCCCTGCCCCTTCCTTCCTTCCTTCCTTCCTTCCTTCCTTCCCTTCCCCTTCCTTCTTTCCTTCCTTCCTTCCTTTTTGTTTTTTTTGAGACAGGGTTTCTCTGCATAGCCCTGGCTGTCTTTGAACTTGATCTGTGCTCCAGGCTGGCCTTGATCTCAGAGATCTGCCTGTCTCTGCCTCCTGAGTACTGGGATTAAAGGCGTGCACCACCATTGCCAAGCTCCGTGCTTCTTCAGATTTGTAAAAGGTGATGTGAAAGGGCAGAGGACCGGATCGCACATCCAGGCACCATGTGCAGGCTGGTGGCTTTCCATCAACTTGTAGGTCTTTTGTTCCAGCCCTCAGCTAGCGTCTGCTGCTGTGTTGCAGCTGATGTTCCATTTTCATTTACTTTAGAGTCTGTATGTGCACACATGTCCGTGCAGGTGCAGGTGTGTGTATTGGTCAGCAGCCAGCCTTAGGTGTTGTTCCTCGGGAGGCATATACTTTGTCTGAGACAGGGCTTCTTACTGGCCTGGAGCTTGCTGATCAGGTTAGGCAGGCTGGTGGGGAAGCCCAGGAGGTCCACATGTCTCTGCCTCCCAGCACTGGGATTATAAGCACACTGCCACCATAACTGAGTTTGATTGGTCAAGCCTGCTCAGTCAGTCAGCAGGGTCTCAAGGGCAGGAGTGAGGATTGAGAAGTAAAAGACAGTTAGACAAACATGACTCCAGCCAGTGCTAAGGCTGAAGGTGTTAATTTTTCCCAGTCAGCTTTTATACCATTCTAGGTACTAGCAGAGAATAGAGTCAGTTCTTAGATCAAAGACAAAGTGCTCAAACAAGGCAAAGAACAAAGCGATCACAGCAGGTAGTAATCAATAAAACAATAAACAGGCTCCCAGGGTCTCTGGGTCTGGGGACTTATCTGGATTACCAAGACAAAAGGAAAGTCGCACATTTCTTGGCTGTGTTCACCTTGATCCTTGGCATTAGCCCAAATGCAGTTACTCCTATCTGACCCTACTACCTCCTCGGAGCCCAGAGACAAGTACATGCCAATATTTCTATAAGCAGCACCGAAAGCTCTCCACGGCTGATGAAAATGGGGGTTTGGGGGCATGTTTACGTGTTAAGATCCTCATGTTTACATGTTAAGATCCTCATGTTTACGTGTTAAGATCCTCATGTTTACGTGTTAAGATCCTCATGTTTACGTGTTAAG
>JADRCH010000197.1:184760-231345 GCA_019843965.1 Rhynchomys soricoides | reverse complement strand
AGGTGTGTTGTCCCCTCCCCCCCTCCCCCCACTGCAGGTAGGCCACACTGGGACTCTGATCTAGAAATGCCCTCCAGGGTTACACATTGACTGAATTTTGGGGGGGGGGGGGACTTTGAGGTAAAGTAGAGGTCAGAAAGGTGATTCTGCTTTCTTGCTATGCGTAGGTGACTACTACCCTCCTTCTACTGTTCCCCCCCCCACTTCCTACCCTCCTTCCAGTATGTCACCTGCTGCCCACTCACCAGCATACTCTGAAAATTTGTTTGTGGCAGCCTAGTGCCTTGCTTTTTATTTATTTATATATATATATATATAAAGAATGTTTGAAATATGATTGTTTTTAAGAGAAGGAAACATAATAGTGAGTAGAACTTGCAGATATTGAAAGAGGGTCGATAATGGAAAGTTAGCTTTCTGGCTGGATGTGGTGGTGTACACTGTCAGTCCAAACACAGGCAGGCAGGGTTGGGAGTTCGAGGCCAGGCCTGATTTATAGAGTGAGTTCCAGGACTGCCAGGGCTACACAGAGAAACCCTGTTTCAAAAAAACCCAAATTAAATGGAACCAAAAAAACAACAAAACCCCTAGATAGATAGATGGATGGGTGGGTAGATGGATGGATGGGTGGACAGGTTGGTAGGTGGATGGATAGAGACAGTTGAGTGATAGCCACTAACCCCGTGTAGGTGGGCATGCATGCTTTCATGGGTTTACAAAAGCACTTTGGATAAAAGATAATCAGCTTAGGTGTAGAAAAGGATTATTTCAACTGATTATGTGGAATGAAAATCCTCATGAGTTATTTATATTATCCAGTGCTTCACACTTTCAAATTACCAAGTCTGCAGAGCAGACTTGCCCTGGAACCGCTGGTCAACAAGCACTGTGCTTCAGAGGACTGAAGGTGTCATGTTCTGTTCCTTCT
This sequence comes from Rhynchomys soricoides, assembly GCA_019843965.1. Classification (NCBI taxonomy): domain Eukaryota; kingdom Metazoa; phylum Chordata; class Mammalia; order Rodentia; family Muridae; genus Rhynchomys; species Rhynchomys soricoides. Next base: position 230,417 of record JADRCH010000197.1, on the reverse strand, counting down.
CTTGTCACTCTAGCTGTTATGGCACAGTGTCCTCTTTAAATGGCGAGCCAGAGCAGGGTGTCGAGGTGGAAGCTGTGGGGCAGCAGGACTGTAGCATCTATGGAGAAGACACTGTGACAGACGAGGAGGGGAAGTTCCGGCTACGCGGACTGTTGGTGAGGCTGTGTGCTTTGTTGGGTATATTTCCCTCTTGCTGTCCGTGGTGTCCTTGTGGGATAGCCTGGGCCAACAGGCTGGAGATGGGACTCTGGAGTCCCCTTGCCTCTATTTTGGTTGACAGGGTGTGTTTAGCCTACATGCCTGCTTTGTCCTGTGGGAAAATAAGGCCCCTAAAGGGGGACTGGCAGAGCGCCGCTCAGTGCTGAAATCTCTTGAACCAGCTGGCCCCCGCAGTTCACATCACCCTCAGCACCACCGTCTTCCATATTCCTACTAGGATGGCCCATTGCGCCCCACTTAAAGCATTCCACTGCTTTCCAAATCCAAAGTCCCAAAATCCACATCCTTCCAAACAAAAGCTTGGTCAGGCCTATCACAGCAATACCCCAGTTCCTGGTACCAACTTCTGTCTTAGTGAGGGTTTCCATTGCTGTTAAGAGATACCATGACCAAGGCAGCTCTTATAAGGACAACATTTAATTGGGGGCTGGCTTACAGGTTCAGAGGCTCAGTTCAGTATCATCAAGGTGGGAAGCATGGCAGTGTCTAGGCAGGCATGGTGCTGGGGGAGCTGAGAGTTCTTTATCTTGTTCCAAAGGCAAACAGGAGAAGACTGACTCCCAGGCAGCTAGGAGGAGGGTCTCAAAGCCCACCCCACAGTGACACACTTCCTCCAACAAGGCCACACCTCCTAATAGTGCCACTTCCTGGGCCACTGCAGCTGAAGATGCCGTCTTAGATTAAGGATCTCAAATCCACTTTAGTGACTCACGGCTAGCCAGGGTGCTGTGGAGACATCTCTGTCAAGGCATGGCTGCCCTCTCAGTTACGGTTGTTTCATCACCAAAATCATGTTGGAGAGGAAAGGGTTTATTTCACATCACTGCTCATCCTCAAAGGACGACAGGGCAAGAATTCAGACAGGGCAGGAGCTGATGCAGAGGCCAGTAGCTTGTGTCAGCTGGCATAGCTGGCCAGCACAGCTGCCAAAGGCTGTAGGCGAATCCTTGACACTGCTAGCCAAGAGTTGAGAAGGCTCCTCTAGAATGGAGCTTGCCGGCCCTGGCACTGGGACAAGTGGCAGTGGCCACCATTTCCAGAGTTAATAGTACCATCCCTTCAAGGTGCTTCAGTGTCCAGGCTTAATTGGGCACGTGTGTAGTTGTGGCCTCACCTTTCACAGGCTACACAGTGTTTTATTTATTTTTATGTTTTATTCTTTGAGAATTTCTCACACCATATCTTGGTGTTCTTTTCCCTCAACTTCTCCCAGATTCTCTCCACCTTCTTACTTCCCCAGCTTTTTTCTTTTTCTTTCTAGAAACAAACAACAAACCAAACAGAAACAAAACCAAAAAAGCTGAAATAAAGTGAGGGATTCAGTGTGTGTTGGCCGAGTTGGCCGACTGCTCCTGAGCAAAGGGCCTGACCTTGAGTGGTTGACGGTGCTCAGTGCCACTTAGTTGAAGAAAACTGATTTGTCTGTATCCTAGAGATTGTCAGTCACAGATAGCTTCTTGGGTATGGGTGAGTCTTTGAGCCCTCTTCTCCATGCTGAGTTTTTTGTCTGGCTTAAGCTGATGGTTTGTGTGTGCTGTCACACTCTGTGAGTTCATATGTGTACTGCACTGTTGTATGTAGAAAACAGTTTCCTTGACGTTGTCTCCTGCCTCTGGCTCTTACACCCTTCCTCACAGGCTCCTGGGCCGTGAGGGGAAGGGTGTGATAACAGACGCCCTACTAGGGCTGAACACCCCAAGTCTCTCACTCTCTGCATGTTGTCCAGTTGTGGATTTCTATGTCATTGTATTGCTCAGTTCATTTGGCATCGTGACAGTGGCAGTAGACTCCTGCAGGCCCGTGGCTGTCTACCTACATTCTTAGTAGCCGTAACAGTGTCAGGTATGGGTTCCATCCTGTGGAGCAGGCCCTAAATCCAAAACTACAGAAGGTGAAAAGGTGATTGGTTACTCCAGTGACATTAGTGCCACCATCTCACTAACGGGCCTGTCGTGCTCACAGGTTGTGTCTGCAGCTTGCAAGCTCTGCAGTTAGGTGAAACTTGTCAGTACTTTTCTCCTCTGGTATAGTACATGGTAGCTTCCAGCCCTAGTAATGCCAGCCAGCAGGGGTGAAGCTTCCAGGCGAGTAGCAACATTTCTCCATAGGCACTAATCATCAACTGTGGAAGGTAACCGGTGGCACTGGGACCATGGTGTAATGTTTGGAGGTCTATAGGGCATCTTTGGCACAATGTTTTTTATTTATTGTCCTTGTAAAGATCTCGTGTCTCCTTTGTGGAATTCAAGTAACATAAAAAGGAACATGCCCCAGAAAGGGAGAGTGGCCTACGGACTGCCTTCCGTGCCTGAGGCCGCTCCCTCTGCCTGTAGCATACAGCAATGCTCAGAGCGGCATAGCAGCAGGAAACCAGAGCTCTGCTATCCAGTCCGTGCTGGTTGAAAAATAACTCTTCACCCTGGGTTTTTCTGCTCTTGAGGCACATAGACACCTGGGACCTTAACCCAGTGCTTCAGAGAGTGACCTTACAGCTGTGCTGCTGGTGGCTGGGAGTTGATCCAGAGCTTTTCAGTAGTATTTTTAGTGAACATAATAATAATCCTGTAAGTTTGAATAATAAAACAAAGACATAAATAAGGACATTTAAGTCTTTTTTTTAAAGACAGCCTCAAATCCTATCCATTGTAAGGATCATCAGTGTGGTTCCAGTTGTAGCTGGATCTGTACAGGTCAAGGGTGGGGTGAGCAGAGGGAGGAAGAGTCTCCCAGACTAAGGGAAAGCTTGTGTGAGTCAGGAAAGGAGGACTGAGGTAGAAAGGCTTAAAGCGCTGATGGCATCTTGTCACCAGTGCATTCTAAAAGGGTCGCGTTGGAAAGCGGGCAGTGCAGATTGGGAAATAGGAAGGGGGGGGGCACAGATGTCCTGTGTGGTGACCACTTGTAGCAGAGTCACTCTCAGGTCACGTGTGACAGTCTGTATAGAGAAGTAACAATGGGTATCTTCACAGCCAGGGTGCGTGTACCACGTGCAGCTGAAGGCAGAAGGCAATGACCACATCGAGCGGGCGCTGCCCCACCATCGGGTGATTGAGGTAAGTAAACATCACTCCTGCCATGGCCGGGCTGTGGCTTCTGGTTAGTGCTCTCCAGGGTAGGGTTGTAAATCTTAACTCAGCATCCTTGCGAGTGGCATCTGAAGAGGGGCTTTTCCTTGGTGTGGTCTTTTTTGTGTACATGTGTGGTAATGTGTGTGTGTGTGGGGGGGTGTACACCTGTGAAGATGTATGTGGAAGCCACAGGTTGGTGTCAGGCATCTCCTTGATTGCTCTCTCCTACTGAGGTACGGTCTCTTGCAGAACCTGGAACTCACAGATTCAGCTAGCTCAGCCAGCCAGCTTGCCCTGGGGAGCCCTTGTCTACACTTCTTGAGTGCTGGCATTGTGAGCTGGCCACTGTGCCCTTTTACATGGGTTCTGGGGATCTGAATTTTAGCCCTAACACTTAGGTAGCAAGTGTTTTATCCACTAAGTCATCTCCACAACCCTTAGGAGAAGTTCTTTTGAAAAAACTAATTATTTAGCTGGGCCATACACGCATGGGCTGGAGCATGGGCTGCCTGCTGGTGGCTACACCCCCAAAGGAAAATGACTCCCCCCCCCCCCAGGAGCCGTCAGCTGCCAGTAGCTCCTGAGCTAGCTAGGTCTTGTCCCCCTCATCTGTGCAACGACTTTGACTAGCTTGTCATGTTGGGGTAACTGCAGCTTCTGTGAGTTCACGAGGGCACTGGCCATCGAGTGTCTGGAAGGCAGCTTCCACAGCTCCCCTCCCACCCTCTTCCCCCCTCTTCCCAGTGTCCCCCAAGTCTCTGAGGTGGTGGCTTGATGCAGATGTCCCATTTAGACATGAGCACTCACGGTCACTGTTCTAAGCAGTGGACGGACTGTGCGTCTCTGCACTCACCATTGTCCTCTGACTAGGATGAGTGGCACAGCCTGTGGCTATCTAAACATACGTGTTTAAAACAATAGTGAGTTCTCCTCTAGGGCCTGAAGCCTCTTAGCTATGGACTTTTGGCCCATGCCATTCACAGGAAGTGGCTCAGACACCATTAAAGTAGTGTTCTTTCCAGCTAGCCTGGAGGGTTTCGGGGTGTAGAGCTGTCTGTCGAGGCCTGACAAGTGAGGCATTTGGAGCAGAGGGGTGGGCCCTGTGTGACTTACTGACCTGGGAGCTGGATTGGCGGCCTCTGCCATTTTAAACAGTGGGGCTGCTGCTGCTCACACCAGAGGGTTTTCCTCATTTTACTTCTCATGCTCCGGCCAGGCTCTCGGGCAACAGTGTAGACTGTAGTCAAACAGGTCTGAAAGAGCAGGGAGCCCTCTGGTGTCCCCACGGGGTGTGGGCACGGACAGCCAGGGCTCTGCCCTGCTGGGGCTGCCAAACAAGCTTTTAAAACATGTCGGCAGGCAGCAAAAGCTTAGAAAATGAATACCACCCTCATGTAACGCTGTGTCTGTGGGCTGTGAGCCCATTGCTTGCTGTGTGTGCCTGAGACAGACCCATTTGGAAGCAGGTCCTGTACTCTACTCAATGTGCGCCTCTTTTCAGGTTGGAAACAATGACATGGATGACGTAAACATCATAGTTTTCCGGCAGATCAACCAGTTTGACCTGAGTGGAAATGTAATCACTTCCTCCGAGTATCTGTCTACCTTGTGGGTAAGAGTCCTGAAAAAGACCCAGAGTCAATGGGAGAGATGTTTGTCCCAGCTGGCTCTGGCTTTAGCTTGCTACAGGAGGAGCTGGCCAGACAGCTGCCTGCTGCAGATTAAGGCGTAAGAAACACCTGTCATGCCTGCCTTGGGATCTGATTAGCAAGTGATGGGGGTGAGTCTGGTTTAGGGTGTTCAAGTTGTCAGCCCTCAGACTGGCAGATTGCAGTAGAGCCCCATGAAAGCTCAGCACAGTGGGAGCGTCCACTGAAGGCGTTCATTCTCCTAGTCTGGGTGCTGAGCATGGCCCGAGCCAGGCAGTCTGGGAGCTGTGTTTCTTGCTACATTGCCCACACATCACACTCCCGTATCCCTTGGTTCTCTCCTTTAAAACCAGAGCCTTGGACATAGCAACCTGAACTTTTCTCCCAGCTCTGACAAAATCCACCGAAAATGTAGAGCTTTTCTAAAAGGGCTTGTGACCTCTGGGAGAAGTTAATGCTTTGTTCCCGGGGTCTGGGCAGTGTGCTTGGAACATAATGAAAGGTTTGGCCCAGTGAGGATGTGCTTGGCCTCTGACTTGCTCTCAGCACACTTCGTCGGGACCTGGATGGCATCTGTGGCGGGTGGGTAGATAGAGTGCCATGAAGGTGAGAGTGGGCCGAGTAGCCACACTTCCGTGGTGGGGGAGATTTTGGGGGTGTGCAGAGGTGAGGATGGTATCATAGCCTAGTTCCACAGGGTTGTTGCTGGGCTAGCATTTCGGCTCAGAGTTCAAATCACTTGTATTTTCTAGAAAAGCTAGAAATCAGAGTCAGCTGAAATCACCTACTTTTTCAAGGTAGCCAATGAATTAAAATTTACCTGCAAAGCTGTATGTGCTCAAAGAGCACAGACATGGTGTGGCCCTCATAACCTCTGACATGGTCCAGGACTGTGGCTCCCTCCTGCACCCCAGTGCATGGTAGAGAGGGTGGCCACTATTCCTGCAGATCAGTGCAGAGCCAGAGCTTGTAGGAAGCCTCTGCAGATCCAAAGGCCACAACACACAACACATGGGTGACCTAACACAAGCTGGGTGAGGTGACGCTGCCTCGGGATGAGTCTGTGTGACCCCAGGTGTGTTCAGCTCTCTGGAGCTCTGTGGAGGTGTGGTGTGTTGTCCTTTAGGACAGGGACATGGTTGAGAAAGTGCGCACTGCATGCTTGGCACACGGAGGCTGTTCTTTTCCTTCTTTGCCAAGAGGGCATTACTGACTGTTGGCCTTGCTCACACTGGAGTCTTGGGGGTGAGGACTGTATCCCGAGGCCTGACGGGAGGGGAACCTTTGCTTTCTCATCAGCCACATTCTCCCATTCTGACCACGAGAGGCTGCCCCACGTGCAGTGAAGTCACCTCACTATCGTAAGCTGCGCCCTTTCCTTTCTGTGCCCAGGTGAAGCTATACAAAAGCGAGAGTCTTGACAACCCCATCCAGACGGTGTCTCTGGGCCAGTCGCTCTTCTTCCACTTCCCACCGCTGCTCCGAGACGGTGAGGTAAGTCAGGCTGGGCCCGCTGGCTTTGCAGATGACTCCCACTTTATAGTCTAAGTACCACTTTGCAGAAATGAGCGCCTGTCAGTCAAAGGACAGGGACGAGTCTCTCAGTTCACTGTCTTTCTGTTTACGAAAGCAGTACATATTCCTAGCAGGAGACTTGGGAAAAAAGACAGACAGACAGAACGCCAGCATCCAGAACTAAGGAGTGGGAGGGTTGGCTTCCTTTGGGTCTTTTTCAGTGTGTGTGTGTGTGTGTGTGTGTGTGTGTGTGTTGTGTATGTGCACGTGCGCACACACATGTATGTATAGTGTATGTGTGTGTCTCTGTGTGTATATAGTGTGTGTATGTTCCTGTTTGTGTATGTAGTACGTTTGTGTATGTATGTAGTGTATGTATGTGCTTGTGTATGTATATGTTTGTGTGTGCATATGTGTGTATGTGCTCATGCACATCTTGTATGTGTAGTATATGTGTGTGTATGTAGTGTATGTATATGTTTGTGTGTGTGCATGTGTGTGTATGTGTGCATGTATGTGTGTAGTGTGTGTGCCTGTGTCTATGTGTGTATGTAGTGTGTCTGTGTATGTATGTAGTGTATGTGTGTGCGTGTGCGCATGTGTGTATTAAGAAGTGCAGTTATTGTGCAGATTTAAAGCTGCCCCCGTTCTGTCTTCTATTTGCAATCAGGGCTGTTCAGGGCTGGTTCTGTCCTTTACCTGTTTCTTGTCATCATCTCTTTCATTATGGGCCACCCAATCGTTGCTGGTGGCCCCACTGTTGGGAAGTGTGATAACTGAACCGGGTCATCCCTTACTCTTCGTGCTCCCTACCGCTGGTCATCTTTTTCTTGGATTTCCTTGGTGTCACAATGCGCTTCTTTCTCCTGTGTGGCAAGCTCTGTCCCACTAAGCAACATCCCTTTCTGTGTTTGGCAATCACAGCGTGTCTCTAAGTTCTCCTGCTTGGCCTTTTCTGAGCTTTGGTCTGGGTGTCTGTCCTCCACCCCAGAGTTGGGTGGTTGCTGGCCACTGTCGTCGGTGTCAGTGATTGTCCATTTAATTTACAGGTGTGGCAGAGAACTTGGTTTTGATGGCCTCAGTTTGGGCCAGTCTTTGTGAATCTAGAGTATGACGCTCTCTCCTGGAGCTCCCTACTTCCCCGGGGTCTGTTACATGGTGCCTCTTTGTTGAACTAGTAGTAGAGGCTGTCATGGAACTTGAGGTTGCTGTCCACTGTGTCTACATGTTATTTTATAATGGTTACTCCTTATCTGTGAGATAGAGGTGATCACCGCAGGTTTCCCATGGTCACGGCCAGAGTGCCAGAGTTTGACGCAGACCTCTGTTTTCTCCATGACCACTGTAGAGATGCTACTTTTCTAGAACTTGCCAGCTCAGGAGGCAGTTAAGTCAACCTCGTTTTCCGTTAGTCTCTGCTCCCACGGCCCATCACACCCTCTTTAAGCAGAATTGCCTTGTAGAACTTGTTTGTTTCTTGAAGCTGGTCTTTAAGGACTGTAATCGTCCAGGCCTGATATGCTCATAAAGAAGTACCGCAGCCCTGACGGTCTTCCCAGAAGATGCGGGCCCAGAGTCACCAGAGACCCGTGTCGATTACAGCCTGAAAGTTGGTGACTTTGGGTTGGATGCAGAGACTTGGGAGGTTCTTTACAAAATGTGAAGTGCGTGGCTGCCACGTGTTTTGCCTGAGCTGTCTGTCCTATGTCCACAGAACTATGTTGTGTTGCTGGACTCCACACTCCCCAGATCCCAGTATGACTACGCCCTGCCGCAAGTGTCTTTCACTGCAGTGGGCTACCACAAGCACATCACTCTGGTTTTCAGCCCCACGGTAAGTAACAGTGGGAAGTTAAAATAATTCCTTCGATGGAGGCCGTGACCACAGCATCTGTGGCCACATCACTTTCCAGTCTCGGACCTCACAGACACCTTTCTTCCTCTGTGCACTGACGCCTACTGCTGGGCAACTGGTCATGCGCAGGCAAAATTGCTTAGATCACCGGCTTGGGATTTGAGGAGCAGGGACACCATTTCCCTATGACCTGTGGCATTGCACCCCATCATTAGGACACTTCAGTAGCTGCAGCTTCACGGGCAATGCAGAAGACACAGGAGTGTATAAATGTCAGCAGGCGTGGACACAGCGCTGCCTGAGTAATCTGACCAGTACATTGCAAGGGAGAACAGGAAGCAGGTTGGCAAGATGGCCATGGGTAAAGAGCCTGGTCAGTTTATCAGCCCCTGTAGTAGATCCTTCACTGCTCCCATCAGAACCACTGTAAGCGTAACAGAGACGTTTCTGGTGGAAGAGGTCTGTTCCCGGTCCAAGCTTAGGATCATTGACTCTGAACGTGGTCAGGGCTGAGAGTGGAGCCCCAGAGACGGCCTTATAAAAGTGAGATCACTCAGCAGGTAAGGGCACTCATCCCTAAGCCTGGTGACCTGAGTTCAGACCTGGACTCCCACGGGTTGTCCTCTGACTTTCACACATGTGCATGGCATGTGCAGACACACACACACACACACACACACACACACACACAGTGTAAAACATTATTCTAGAAAAAGAAAAGCCTTACTTTGCAGCTATAGCTGCTTCTGGGAACAGTAAGAATTTAATCTATGTTTACTTGAGATGTCTGCGGAGCACTGGACTTCGCAGCTTATACTTCTCGTAATGGTGACACCATGTGTCATAGTCAGGCTGCTAAGAACCCACTGTAGACCAGGGTACTTAGAAGCAGCAACTGTTCGCCTAGAGATACAGTGAGTGAGTGCCCAGCTCCACTCTGCTCTGTCAATGGTGCCCGCCCGTAGCTGTGCCTCGGTGGCTGAACCAGTTCCTCTCAGTCTGACTTAAGAGGGCACTGACCCCATTCACAAAAGATCTCTTATTACTTAATACCTCTAAAAGTGGTGTTCCCAGACCCTTCTGTCAGTATGTCATCCTGATAAATATGTGACAGGTCTCAACAGAGGAATTTGGGGAAGACACTGCTCCTAACTACAGCAGCTCATTCCCAGGCGGTCGCACACAGCTAGCTGCTGGGTTTTGCTCTGGCATTCGAGGTTTTTGAGTGTCAGTTTGTCTTTGGAACTGACAGGAGAGTTGCTGAGTCAAGGCTGCAGAGCCAGGGATGGAGCTCTGGTGAAGAGCCCTTGTCTAGCACACACACAGCTCTGAGTTGGAGCCCCAGCACACATCAACCAGGCATGGTTGCACATGCCTTTAATCTCAGCGCTCAGGAGGTAGGGTCAGGAGGGTCACAGGTTCAAGGTCATCCTCAGCCAGAGTGAGTTTATTTATGATAGTAAGGGAGAGTTCTTGGCCTCTGGAGTTTCCTTGTGTCTGAGTTCAAGATCTGAGTCTCGGGGGTTTGGAGGACTCAGTTGATGATTCATACCCAGTTAGTTTCTTTTTGGATATCGAGGGATTCTGGGTAACCTTGGGTGCCAGTGTGGGTGGCTGAGTGGGTTGAAGCTCTGGATGACAGTGGTCGGTGAGTGAGAACTTACAAGGAGTCACGCCTGTCTTGTTGCAGAGGAAGCTACCTGAGCAAGACATTGCACAAGGGTCCTATATTGCCCTGCCTCTGACGCTGCTGCTCCTCTTGGCAGGCTACAACCATGACAAGGTAGGGAAGCCAAGGCCTCCTGGGAAGGCGGGGGTCAGGAGACAGGCCGTGGGAGGGTGCCCAGTGTCACAGAAGTTGTAGAAGGTTAAGGTTGGAAGGGGCCAGGCAGCTTCCTGCATCTTCTTCCAGGGGTTAACCCCGGTGACGTCATTTCTAATCCTTAGGGAGGCGTTGCCTATAGAGAGCTACAGCCTCCGTGTAAAACCTCCCTGCTGGCCTTCTGCAGGCTCTGGGATGCCCACCGTGTAAAACCTCCCTGCCGGCCTTCTGCAGGCTCTGGGATGCCCTCCGTGTAAAACCTCCCTGCCGGCCTTCTGCAGGCTCTGGGATGCCCATAAGGAGATGCACAGATCCTTCCATGTGCTCATGGTCTCTCTCATTCCAGCTCATTCCTTTGCTGCTGCAGCTGACAAGTCGTCTTCAGGGAGTCAGAGCCCTTGGCCAGGCGGCCTCTGACAGCAGTGGCCCAGAAGACATGAAGCGACAAACCAAGAAACAGAAGACCAGGCGCACGTGAGGAGGAAGGAGGCTCTGTCTCCTGCGGACGACACAGCCAGGGCTGCCGCCTGCCTGGGGACAAAGGCACATGTTCACTCACTTCAGGCAGGCCCTGGGCCCTGTGACCCCTGTGTTGGTGTCCTGCCTGTCTGTCCTCTCCTGTGTAGCCCTGTGGTGCAATGCGACGAATGGACCCTCCTGTCACCCTGCTGAACACAATTTATTTTCTGAGTTGAAGATAATTTATTATTATTATTTTTGTCAGAGAAGTATTTAAGCTGAGCTGGTGGCGTGAGAATGTAATTATAATCTTCCACATTCGTTTGCAAGAAGAGTCCAGTAAACATGGCATTTGTCTGCCGTGCCTTCTGGACTTTCCCTAGACTACCCTCTGCACTCGAGGCCCATGCTGGAAGCTGCAGCAACATCTGTCCATACCAGAAGGATCTGTCAAGAGCTGGATGAATAAAGTCAGCCGCTCATTTGTGTCGTAGTTTCTCTCAGATACAGTTCTTCAGGGGATTGGCGTAGTGCGGGTGCATACAGAGTGGGTGGGCACTCAGCCCTAGTGACGGAGGCTGTGGGGGGACTGCGGCACAGCCGACTTGTGGCTGAGCTCAGCTCACTGTGGTCCCTGGGATGTATGTTCTGTAGCCTAGAGAAGCCGGAAGGACTTTGTTGTGCTGGGCTTTGAACGTATTTAACTTCTTGGGGAGGGGTGTCTGTCTGCGTGTGTCTGTGTCAACTGGCCACTTGACACAGACCATCATGTGGGTTCGCTTGCTGCACAGGGATGTGAGCGTCATGAGCCTCTGGAACAGATGAGACAGAATCCCTATATGGTGTATGGGTGTGGGTGTCCATTCTAACTGTCCAGGTGACACAGTATGAAGGCTAAAAGCTTGTGGGAGACAACTGAAGGTCAGTGGGCGTTGTCCTACTGCAAAAGTGGCCATCAGGTGGCAGCATCACCGTGTTGCTCAAGGGTCAGCCTGGGTGTTGGCTCAATCCCTTTCTCAGGGCATTTGAAAGCACTGGTTGTCCTGTTCTGGCCGGCTTCCTGCCTTTGTTGGCTCCATGGGGCAGAGCACTGGAGCCCACGGGGAGTAAACTTTCTGTCTGGTGGCTTGTGAATGATGCAGAAGTTTTATGACGTACCATTCATGACACACTGAACTGTCGAGAGAGTTAGGCTCTTGGAGGGCCAGGGGACGCACCTCAGCTGCTTGTCAGGCTTACCTAGCAATTTTACAAGGCCGAGTTTCTCCTTCAGCACTGCCCAAGGGGGGTGCACACTCTGTAATCCCAGTACTTGGCAGGTAGAGGCAGGATAAGAAATTCAGGGTCATCCTCAGCTCTATAATGAGTTTAAGGCCAGCTTGGGCTACATGAAAAAATGCCTCAAAAACCAGCCTAACGCCTGAATAAGGTGTGCTACCTCGAAGCTTCTGGCCCGAGCCCTTCAAAGCCAAGCTGCATGCCCCCCCCCCCCCCCCCCCGTCTTTCCTGTTACACGAGTGAGTACCCAAAACCATGAAGAAGCCAGTCCCTACTGGCCAGAGTAGCCCGAGAGAAGAGTTGGTCAAGCTCAGGGCAAGGCTGCTTTGTCACTGTGATGGTTAGTGTTGATTGTCAGCTGGATGGGATTTAGAATTGCCGTGGAAACAAATCTTTGGCACATCTGAGGGATTTTCTAGATTAGGTTACACAAGTGGGAAGACACACCTTAAATATGGGTGGGCCCAGTCCATGTTTAGGATTGGAGAAACATGATCTGAGCAGAGTCCATCTCTGCCTCCCGACTGGGGATGTGACAGGACCAGCTGCCACATGTTCCTACTGTGCTTTCCCTCCATGGGGCTCCATATTCTGTGGAACACTGAGCTTAAAGACACATCCTTTATAAAGTGGTTTCTATTAGGTTGGTTTGTTTTTGGTAAGATGGGAACATTTCGATGTTTGTAGCCTCTTGGCTACAGTGGGTACTGGAGGCAGACCAGGCTTAGACTGAGTCTCCTAGAATCCACACTGCCCTGGATATTCTCCACTTCTGTATTAGTCAGGGCTCTCTGGAGTGACAGAACTTATGGAATGTTTCCATGTATTAAGGGAATTTATTGTAATAAATTACAGTCTGTAGGCCAACTAACCCAACAATGGGCAGCTGTGAATAGGAAGTCCAAAAATCTAGTAATTGCTCAGCCCCATGAGGCTAGTTGTTTCAGCTGGTCTTCTGTATAAGCTGGAATCCCAAAGAGGTAGGTTCCAACAGATGTGCTGGCAAATAAGTGCAAGCAGGCGAAGAAGAGTGAGTCTTCTTTCTTCCATGTCCTTATGTAGGCTTCGGCAGACGGTGTGGCCCAGATTAAAGGTGTGTACCACCATGCCTGGATTTGGAACCTACTTTGTCCCAGGCTGGCTCAGTCTCCTGGGATTAAAGGATGTACTACCTTGCCTGGGTCACTATGGCCACTATGCCTCACGGCCACTATGTTTCAAGATCTCCATGTCAAGATCCAGGTTATAAACCTGAGTCTTCCAGCCTCAGAGCTGGATCACAGATATGCCCTCCATTTCTGCATTGTAGTTCATCCCAGATGAACCAAGCCAAGCCGACAACCAGGAATAGGATGTGCATGATCCCTGTGACCAGTAGAATGGTAGACGAGGATAGCTTATTTTTTTAGGCTGACCATTAAGATGGTGCACTTACCATATGAACACTGAGGACATTGGATGTTTAGTATGAACACACACACAGGGCATCCCAAGGAAAGTGAGAGCCTGCCAGGGATACTATCTGGTCTGAGGAATGTTCTCAGTCTGGGCACAGCCCACTACCATGTCTGTTGCTCTGTGACATTTTTGTCCACTCCAGTCTAGCTTGTGTCAGTGCTGTGGGTGGGGCCTTCTCTTAGGAAAGACTGGCTCAGTGGTGGTCAGCCTGGTCTCTGGACTTTGTTCTGTCATTAAGATATGAAGGATATTTTAGTATCTGCAACTGGCTCATCATAAGCTTGTCTAGTGGAAAACTAGCCTCTGCCAGGGTTTACTCAGGCCAGACCACTGCTACTCAGGTATAGAGGAATCCAGCAACAAGGCTACTCTGACAAGGAATCACATCCAAAGACACCATGTGATCTGGCTGGAATATAGACATAACAAATACCTTTTAATTCCTCTGGCTGGAATACAGACACACCCTTAATATGTACATTTAAGGTAAAATTAATTTGTAGAGGAAAGCAGCCATGTTTGAAAGTGATATCTAATTGAGGAGCAGACAAAGTGATGGATCAATCAGAGAAAGATTTGACAGAATAAGTCATAGATAGGATACATCCAACTCTCAGGAGAACAGCACAGGAAAAAGAAGCTCTTTAAGAGCAGCACAGAGAGAGTCGGTCAGTGGGGAGTCAGTGCAGTGAGTGCAGTGCATGCAGTGGAGTTGAGCTCATTCATGAGATCATGCAGTTCAGTGCAGCTCAGCAGAGGCCGTTGAAGCCAGAGAATTAGATGAGTCGTCTGTAAATACAGCAAACACATTCTCTGTTGGCTATATACACAAATTTACAGTAAATACAAAAACATGCATAGAAGAAAATTGTAACAACCTCTCTTTTGAATAATGGTTATCAATTTTGCCTGAAAAGTTTGCAATAGGTTAAATATAAATATTTTGCAATAACCAATTTAATTGCTGTTTGGAATGAGGAATAAACACTTCATCAGGTTCTTTCCCAAAATACTTTCATGATTCTATTCTATAATTCTGTACTGACATAGGAACAGCTTCATAATAGTGTGCTAAAACTTTCTTTGGAGATGAAGGAAGATGACTCCACATTAATGGTCTCTTTCACCATAAACATCTGCGGCACACGAGTTGTAGCAAGAACACAAACAGCCAATGACTGATCATAGTCTATACAATGTATCTGTTGTTGACTAATACCTTCCTCTACTTTCTGCAAAGCTCTTCATCCCTCACCAGTTAATTGTTGAGGAGAACCAGGATTTGCATCCCCCTTGAGAGTATCAAACAGATTTAAATCCTCCTGTGGTGAGCTTAAGGTGAGCTCTTAGCCAATTCACATCTCCTAACTGCTTTTGAAAATCACTTAAATTATCTTTTCTTATTTGAATTTTTGGTACCACAATTTGTTTAGGATGTAATTGATGTCCCAAATATTGAAGAAGATACTGCCTTTGGATCTTTTCTGGGGCAACAACTACTCCGCAATATTTTAAAGCTCGTATAAGAGCAAAGGCCTGAGAAAACTCCTTCAGAGGGGCGAGCTAACAAAATACTCTCTCAATAATGAGTCATGTACACTGAAAGATTCAAAGTCCTGACTTCTTGTATGGAAGCAGCAACAAACTTTTTATATAGTGAAGGGCTATTAGCCATCCCCTGTGGCAAAAGTTTCCAATGATATTGCTTCGTGTGTTCTTTAAAATCACAAACAGGCACATTAAATGCAAACCTTTTACAGTCATCAGGATGCTAAGGAATAGTATAAAAACAGTCTTTTAAATCTGTGATAATTTTTTACATTTTTTGGGGGGGGGAGGGGACGGCAGCTAGAGTAGGTAATCCAGGTTGGAATGCTCCCATGCGTTCCTAGTGTGTCATTAACCTTTGCCCCCATACGTCCCTAGTGTCATTAACCTTTCGTAAGTCTTGCAGTAATCTTCACTTGCCTGACTTCCTCTTAATTACAGATATGGGTGAGTTAAAATCTTGAGCTTGTGATTGAACTGTAGACTACAGCTAATGGAACATTGGCAGTTTAAGTATAATTTTTAAGTTTCTTTTGCAATATTAGAGCATAACCATAATTTTGGAAAGCAAAACCCAATTTTTAACAGTGTAAACAACTCATTCTCTCTAAAACCAATACCAAGTGCATTACTTTCATGTCACAAAGTGTGACTGCCACTTCTTATATATGAATGTATGATGGTGCAGTTTTGTTTAAATTCTATCTCTTATAAGTCTGCTTCTAGGACAAGAATTACAGAAAATCATCATTCCAATTTAGAGGTATCTATAGAGACC
The DNA here is from genome assembly GCA_019843965.1 of Rhynchomys soricoides. Taxonomy (NCBI): domain Eukaryota; kingdom Metazoa; phylum Chordata; class Mammalia; order Rodentia; family Muridae; genus Rhynchomys; species Rhynchomys soricoides. The sequence continues at coordinate 214,768 of JADRCH010000197.1, read as the reverse complement.
TATTTTCCTAGGTTGGTTCATGCCATGTGTTGTCTAGAATGACTCTAACCCTGAGTTACCACTTTTAAACCAACTTTCTGTTACCAATGTTACACATTTTTAACCATACCCAATAACTTATAAGACAATAATCTATAACCAAGACATACAGAACATATTTATGTGGGGCAGTGGTCTGTGACAGGCAGTCTGGCACCCGGTTGAGCACAGGCTTAAAACTCTGGGAGACCCAGCAGAATCTGAAAGGGACAGGAAACGTTATGCCAAGGGGCCCGGGAGGCTTCTGGCTCCAGTCACGGTCATGTACACCACCTCAGGTAGAGGCATGGCCACACAGTCCCAAGCCATCCCCATGTTAATGAGACACCTAGAGGCTTAGCCATGTCCCTTCTGAGTTACTGTACCTGCCTTACCCCCCCCTCTGTGTGTGTGTGTGTGTGTGTGTGTGTGTGTACAGTTCCATCCACGCCACTCTCCACATGATGAAAATAAACGTCTTACAATTATGGACTGTCTCTTCATCTGGGACCCACCGTGGGAAGTAAAGGATCCAGCCCTCAATTAAGAAGCCGCATCTAATCTCTCGCTGAGGGCTTCCCAGTGCTCCCAGATGGTACCCATTCACCCAAGCATATGCAGTAAGCCTGGTGCCCCAAGCCACAGAGACCCAGTCAGGTGGGAACCCCAGCTGCACTCCAGCTAACCCATCTTCGGCACCCTGCAGCGACTGCGGTGTCCCGGGCTAGAGAACCCACTGAGACTGCTACAGCAAGTTCCTGGGAATGGCTCCTTCCTTCAATCAGGGGCAAGGCCTGTAGAGGCTTCCCTCAGCCCCCAACCTGCCCGTTGGACTGTGGGGGAAGACGCAGGCCACTTCCTGCGTGTCCTGTCCCACCCAGAGCCGCAGCGCCCCGGGACAGACACGTGGGACGTTGTTCTACCAAGCCAGGCTTGTTCCAACATATTTATACATTTAAGACCAGTCAGAAACAAACATGAAGTGAGTGGCCACGCACATCTTATATATTTAGACTAGATACAATTTTCTTACTTTTTTTCTAGCTGTAATTTCAAGAAAGGAGCACCTTCTCGCCTGATGAGCCCAATAAACACAATCACAGAGATTTTTCTAGGAGAAACAACCCTTACCATAGAAGCTGAGAAGCTGCTGGCCTCTCTAAGAGCAGCTTGTGTAGAATCAGCTCCTGGCAGGGCTGCTCCAGCTGTGCTTGACTCCTAGCTACAGGTGCAGGGCAACCTATCAGTTTTTGTTGTGAAAATTGAAATGCCCTCCCCCCCTTTTTGAAATGAGTTAAAACTAAATCAAGGGGTGGATGACTTAGCAGGTAAAGTTTTAACCATTTTTTTATTTTCAACATGAAACACAGGGCAACAATCGAACAACGAAACAAAAAAACCAGACATGGACAGATGCACCAAGGACGAACAATAGACAGAGGGAAGAGAACTCGATGTGTTAAAAGAACCCAGATATCATACCTAAGGGATGCAGAAGCAGAACTAAACGTTCTTCCAGTAGGAGCCAGAGAGGAGGCAGGATGTCTCTCTACCTCCTTCTGTCCCCAGAAGAGCCCTGGAACAGCTTATGTCCATTTCCCTTCCCTTTTGCCAAACCATCGAGGGCAGGGGAGAGGATTGTTTTTCTGAAATCCATTCCCTATCTCGTGTCCAGAGTTTATCTATCTCTAATCAGGGTCCAAAGACTATAACCATCTATGTGAATTATCTTCGCTCCTTGAGGTTTTAGCATAACTCTAAACACACACACACACACACACACACACACACACACACACACACAAAATTGTACCATTACCTTGTCTCTCTCTCTCTCTTTTTAAATCATGCCAGGTGTAGGTAACTTTATTCAAGATTTTGACAAAAATGACCCTCAAAGTAATATAAATTTAGACACCTTAAAAACATCTAGATGTGAATTTCAAAAGAAAATTGTTTCAGTTTCAAATCAAGTTCAAGTCAAAAGTCAAATAAATTTTACAAATCAGAAATACTAGTTTCCTTCTTAAATTCATTACATTTTCAAAGACAGGTCACAAATGCTGCTTTTTTTCTTTGATACTGGCCACTGGAATCAATTAACATAATTTATATCTTTAAGTTCTGAGCTTATACCTTTCTTGAATATCTTGTTATACCTTGAGTTTGAGAATTGCTCTTTCTAAGTCTATGAAAAATTGAGTTGGAATTTTGATGGGGATTGCATTGAATCTGTAGATTGTTTTCGTCAGGATGACGATTTTTACTTTATTAATCCTGCCAATCCATGAGCATGGGAGATCTTTTCATCTTCTGAGGTCTTCGATTTCTTTCTTCAGAGACTTGAACTTCCTGTCATACAGATCTTTCACTTGTTTGGTTAGAGTCACACCAAGATGCTTTCTATTGTTTGTGACTATCGTGAAGGGTATCATTTCCCTAATTTCTTTCTCAGCCTGTTTATCCTTCGAGTATAGGAAGGTTACTGATTTGTTTGAGTTAATTTTATATCCATCCACTTTGCTGAAGTTGTTTATCAGCTGTAGCAGATCTCTGGTGGAGTTTTTCAGGTCACTTAAGTATACAATCATATCATCTGCAAATAGTGATATTTTGATTTCTTCCTTTCCAATTTGTATCCCTTTGACCTCCTTTTGTTGTCTAATTGCTCTAGCTAGAACTTCAAGTACTATATTGAATAGATAGGGAGAGAGTGGGCAGCCTTGTCTAGTCTCTGATTTTAGTGGGATTACTTCAAGTTTCTCTCCATTTAGTTTGATGTTGGTTACTGGTTTGCTATATATTGCTTTTACTATGTTTAGGTATGGGCCTTGAATTTCTGATCTTTCCAAGACTTCTGTCATGAAGGGGTGTTGAATTTTGTCAAATGCTTTTTAAGCATCTAATGAAATGATCATGTTTTTTTTCTCCCCCCTTTCAGTTTGTTTATGTAGTGGATTACATTGATCGATTTCTGGGTATTAAACCTTCCCTTTATCCTTGGGATGAAGCCTCCTTGATCTTGGTGAATGATCATTTTGATGTGTTCTTGGATTCAGTTTTCGAGAATATTATTGAGTATTTTTGCGTTGATATTCATAAGGAAAATTGGTCTGAAGTTTTCTTTCTTTGTTGGGTCTTTGTGAGGTTTTGGTATCAGTGTAACTGTGGCCTCATAGAATGAATTGGGTAGTGTTCCTTCTGTTTCTATTTTGTGGAATAGTTTGAAGAGTATTGGTATTAGGTCTTCTTTGAAGGTCTGATAGAATTCTGCACTGAACCCATCTGGTTCTAGGCTTTTTTTGGTTGGGAGACTTTTAATAACTGCTTCTGTTTCTTTAGAGGTCATGGGACTGTTTAGATGGTTTATCTGATCCTGACTTAACTTTGATATTTGGTATCTGTCTAGAAAAGTGTCCATTTCATCCAGACTTCCAATTTTGTTGAGTACAGGCTTTTGTAGTAGGATCTGAAGATTTTTTTTAATTTCCTCAGTTTCTGTTGTTATGTCTCCCTTTTCATTTCTGATTTGGTTAATTTGGATACTGTCTCTGTGCCCTCTAGTTAGTCTGGCTAAGGGTTTATCTATCTTTTTTATTTTCTCAAAGAACCAGCTCCTGTTTTTGTTGGTTCTTTGTATAGCTCTTTTTGTTTCTACTTGGTTGATTTCAGCCCTGAGTTTGATTATTTCCTGCCTTCTACTCCTCTTGGGTGTATTAGCTTCTTTTTGTTCTAGAGCTTTCAGGTGTGCTGTTAAGCTGCTAGTGTAGGCACTCTCCAGTTTCTTTTTGGAGGCACTCAGAGCTATGAGTTTTCCTCTTAACTGTGTCCCATAAGTTTGGGTATGTTGTACTTTCATTTTCATTAAATTCTAGGAAGTCTTTAATTTCTTTCTTTATTTCTTCCTTGACCAAGTTATCATTGAGTAGGGCATTGTTCAGCTTCCATGTGTATGTGGGCTTTCTGTTGTTGTTGCCATTGAAGACCAGCCTTAATCTGTATTGATCTGATAGGAGGCATGGGATTATTTCAATCTTCTTATATCTGTTGAGGTCTGTTTTGTGAATGATTATATGGTCAATTTTGGAGAAGGTACCATGAAGTGCTGAGAAGAAGATATATTCTTTTGATTTAGGATGAAATGTTCTATAGATATCTGTTAAATCCATTTCACAGTGAACCCATAACTTCTGTTAGTTTCACTGTGTCTCTGTTTAGTTTGTGTTTCCAAGATCTGTCCACTGATGATATTGGGGTGTTGAAGTCTCCCACTATTATTGTGTGAGGTGCAATGTGTGCTTTGAGCTTTAGTAAAGTTTCTTTTATGAATGTGGGTGCCCGTGGATTTAGAGCACAGATGTTAAGAATTGAGAGTTCTTGGTAGATTTTTCCTTCGATAAGTATGAAGTGTCCTTCCTTGTCTTGTCTTTTTGATAACTTTTGGTTGAAAGTTGATTTTATTCGATATTAGAATGGCTACTCCAAGCCTGGCAGTGGTGGTGCACGCCTTTAATCCCAGCATTTGGGAGGCAGAGGCAGGTGGATTTCTGAGTTTGAGGATAGCCTGGTCTACAGAGTGAGTTCTAGGACAGCCAGGGCTACACAGAGAAATCCTATCTCAAAAAAAAAAAAAAAAAAAAAAAAAGGCAACTCCAGCTTGTTTCTTGGGACCATTTGCTTGGAAAATTTTTTTCCAGCCTTTTACTCTGAGGTAGTGTTCGTGTTTGTTTGAGGTACATTTCCTGTATGCAGCAAAATGGTAAGTCCTGATTACATATCCAGTCTGTTAGTCTATGTCTTTTAATTGGGGAATTGAGTCCATTGATGTTAAGAGATATTAAAGAATGATTGTTGCTTCCTGTTATTTTTGTTGTTAGAGGTGGAATTATGTTTGTGTGGCTATCTTCTTTTGGGTTTGTTGAAAGAAGATTGCTTTCTTGCTTTTTCTAGGGTGTAATTTCACTCCCTGTGTTAAAGTTTTCCATCTATTATCCTTTGTAGGGCAGGATTTGTGGAAAGATATTGTGTAAATTTGGTTTTGTCATGGAATATCTTGGTTTCTCTGTCTGTGGTAATTGAGAGTTTTGCTGGGTATAGCAGCCTGGGCTGGCACTTGTGTTCTCTTAGGGTCTGTATGAGATCTGCCCAGGGTCTTCTAGCTTTCATAGTCTCTAGTGAGAAGTCTGGTGTAATTCTGATAGGTCTGCCTTTATATGTTACTTGACCTTTTTCCCTTACTGCTTTTAATATTCTTTCTTTGTTTTGTGCATTTGGTGTTTTGACTGTTATGTGATGGGAGGAATTTCTTTTCTGGTCCAATCTGCTTGAGTTCTGTAGGCTTCTTGTACGTTCATGAGCATCTCTTTCTTTAGGTTAGGGAAGTTTTCTTCTATAATTTTGTTGAAGATATTTACTGGCCCTTTAAGTTGGGAATCTTCACTCTCTTCTATGCCTATTATCCTTAGGTTCTGTCTTCTCATTGTGTCCTGGATTTCCTGGATGTTTTGTGTTAGAGCTTTTTGCATTTTGCATTTTCTTTGACTGTTGTGTCAATGTTTCCTATGGTATCTTCTGAACCTGAGATTCTCTCTTCTATCTCTTGTATTCTGTTGGTGATGCTTGCATCTATGACTCCTGATCTCTTTCCTAGGTTTTCTATCTCCATGGTTGTCTCCCTTTGTGATTTCTTTATAATTTCTATTTCTAGTTTTAGATCCTGGATGGTTTTGTTCAATTCCTTCACCTGTTTGGTTGTGTTTTCCTGTGACTCTTTAAGGGATTTTTGTGTTTCTTCTTTAAGGGCTTCTAGCTATTTACCTGTGTTCTTCTGTATTTCCTTAAGGGAGTTATTTATGGCCTTTTTAAAGTCCTCTATCATAATCATGAGAAGTTATTTTAGATCTGAATCTTGCTTTTCTGGAGTGATGGTGTATCCAGGATTTGCTATGGTGGGAGAATTGGGTTCTGATGATGCAGGGTAACCTTGGTTTCTGTTGCTTTTGTTCTTGCACTTGCCTCCTGCCATCTGGTTATCTCTAGTGCTACCTGCCCTTCCTTTATCTGACTGGAGCCTGTCCTTCCTGTGATCCTGGTTGTGTCAGAACTCCTCAGAGACCAGCAGTCTCTGTGATCCTGAGATCCTGGGTGCGACAGAGATCCTGGGGGTCAAGCTGCCTCTGCGACCTTGAGATCCTGGTATGACCAAGCTCCTGGAATCCTGTGATCCTGTGATCCTGGGCGTGTTAGAGTACCTGGGAATTGAGCTTCCTCTGGGTGTTGTGGGACTGGCTGAGGAGTTCTCTCCCAAGGTCTTCTCAGGGCACTGGCCCAGACTGGTCCCAGTTACTCCCTGTGTTGGGACAGATGTTGTGTCCTCCTCACCTTGGATCCTAGAATTCTCCAGACATGTATCTTAATGGTAGTAAAATTTTGGTTGTGAGATTTATATGTACAAGTTTGGGTGAGATTCATCCTCAGAGAACCTTTCAGACTTCAGTCCTGAGCCTTCTAAGCATACAGAGATCAGATAACAGATGCTAAAGCTAGCTTTCTTAAGTCTAACCAAATTAGCTTTCGATTTTCTACCCCTCCCCAGCCTTTTAAAGACATTTTTCTCACCCCTGTTCAGCTGGAAGATGGTATGGAGAGTCATCAGCCAAACTCCCTCAGTTTGGGGGTCTGGTAATGGTTATTTTACAAATTATACAAAAGTTGTCATTTTAAGGGATAATTTGGGAATTATCACAATTTTTAACAGGGAGGAAATAGATGGGATGGATTGTATAGCCTTGATCTCAATTGGTAGAAATCTTTATAATTGATGCAAAGTTGAATTTATGATGTCTTACATTGCTACCGAATTTATTTTAGCACAGATTTTTTTTTTACCAATTCCAGTAACACTTTATTTGATACTTAGTCTTTTTCTTCTTCTATTATTGTCTTTCTAAAAATAGTATGTTAAAAAAAGGTAAAGTATAGTCAATGAATTCCAAGATTTCTTTACAATCCCCACTTCCTGATTGATCATACATTTTAAGACTTTGAGAAGATTTAACGTTTTCATTGGTATGGGTTTTTTATATTGATACAAAATTTGAGTCTAATATTGTTACTCTTAGATAAGCATTGGGCCTATGCAACTCATTTAAGAATACAAAGCTTAGACCCAGTCCTTCTAATAACTGCTATTACAAACTGTTTTTAGAGGATTAAGCAATACGAATTAAGGGCCAGATAGCAAACTCATGGTTATATTAGATTCTGATTTAATTATAAAAATGTGTTTTTGATATATTTCAATTAGAAATGGCTGAGAGCAATCAAGGTTTAACATTTCATATATATGTATATACACATATCATCAGAAATCCACAGAATGTGACATTTAATATTATTTAATCATTTGATAATGAGACATATTGGCTCCTGACAGCACCCCTTCTTGGTTCAAAGAAGAATTGAACATCTTCAACTCCAGGTGAGGTTGCTTATCATGTCAAGGTAGTCACAGTGCAGAAATGGCCTATTTTTGTCTGCAGAGAAAATACTGTACAGGAAAAGGACACACTGTGCAGAATAGTTGACTGTTTGCTCTGCCACGACAGGTAAGTAGTCCTTAATAATTCTGCGTTGCAGGGTTCTGTCAGGTGATCCTGGGCCTGAAGGCTGAAGACTGATGCTCCAAGGTTTTGAGGAATTAGGGGACTGTTTAGATAGTCAGCTGTCTCTGCAATTGTTTTTAAGTTTGAGAAGCTGTGTTTGGTGCTTCCTATATCCAGGTAATATTTAAGTTGTTCTCAGATCTCTGATGGGGTTGAAGACTAGTTTTAGTCTCGTAATCAAACTCAAGTTGTTTAATATTGAGAGAGAGGTTATAATTTTCAGATGTCAGGCTAAAATCTAAATATAATCTAGGGATAGAATCATAATTCTTTGAGTTAGAAATGATGGTAGAGTACTTTATCTTATTGACAAATATGATGAACTGGATGTCATTTGTATACCACACTGTGTAATTTACATGATTGTTATGATTTTGTTCAATTTATGTCTGGGAGAAGAGTTTTTAAATTTTTTTTAATTGGACAGGAAATGTGAGGTTAGGGGCAGTTTGGATGATAAGGACCTGCTCCCCAATTGGTTTTTGATCTGTCAGTAAAGAAAGCCATGGGTGAAAGTTACAGGCAGGACTATTGGGTCCCTGGAGGAAAGGGAGATGCAAGGGAGGAGAAGGGAATTCATCAAGCTTTGGAGAGAGAAGAACAAGGCTGTTGAGTGTAGTTTTTTGCTCTACCCACCTCTACTCTGGGAAGTGACTGTGCTACCAATCTCCACCCAGCTTCCCTTGAATCCTTGGACAAAAGAGACATGCATCACCTCACCTGGTGCAGGGAACTACTCACTAAGTAAGCACTCCCAACTGAGCTCTGTCCTCCTCAAGATGCACATTGCAGAGAAGGCAGAGGAGTATGACATCCAATCTTTTTCCTGAAAGCCTAAAGTTTATTCCTGATTAAACACCTCCAAAGCCCCGTCACAGACATAACTGAGGTACTTGTCTGAGCCTGGACACTTGTCTCTTCAAAATGTCTTTTGTCTTTCTGTTTAATAAACTCATTGACTAGTTCTGAACTTTTCTGTGACAGATTTCAGATCCAGGTGAATCTGTGTGTGGCCCACATCCACAGCTTCTGTGCTCACCCTCTAGAATGGTGTGAAGATGGCTTCACAGAGCTGCCACAGGGGTCCTGAGAATGTGCACATGGACCTTCAAGGGACCATGTTTACTGCTCTCTGCTTTTTGTGCAACCCTGGCTCTTCACTACATGGAAGCAGCCTAGGAGCACCCAGGAAGTGTGGAGAGCTGAGCAAGCCAGTCCAATTCAGCTCGGAGGGCTCATGGGTGGCAGAGTGGCTGGCTGGCTTGTGGAGTTTATTATTGTTGCTTCTGTGGTGCCTGCCCTCAGCAGGTGAACTGGAAGTGGAGATGGCAAGGAAGACTCAGACGGTATTCCTCCATGAAGATGTCACCATACCCTTCAAAATCCCTAGCTCCCCATTCCTGGACCTCAATATTGTGGGAGTCATCTGGTCTTTGAAGAAGGATGGGGATGAATCTGAGGTCCAGGTGTTTGAGTTTTATGGAGATCAATGAGAGGCAGTCCGGCCTATCTGCCCAGGATCGAGCTTCAGGAAGCAGGAGAATACAGATGCAAGGTTGTGGTCACTCCTGAAAAGGCAGAGGGGACAACCAGGCTAGAAGTCGTTGCTCACTCTCACATGAGTTTGTTTGAGAAACCACCTACAGTGAGAAATGGTAAAGAGAAACTCATTATATGCCAGCTGGATGGATTCTACCCAGGAGCCTTTGACATAAAGTGGATGAGGTGTGCCCTGAAGGATTCCCACTTCCAAGAGATTACTGAAGGCATAGTCACCTGTCCCACTGTGAAGAATAGTGATGGCACCTTCAGTGTAAGCAGCTCCTTTGCCCTGAGGCCTGCTCTGGAAGACCATATATACCAGTGTGTGGTGTGGCACAGATCCTGGCTCATCACAGAGTCTCAATATCGCAATTTTTTTAGAACAGTGAGTTTCTTCCCATGCTTACCCCACTCACAAACATGTGGCTGGGAGCTTGAGGTTTAGAGAAGTCTAGGACTTTTTCAGGGGAAAGAGAGGAAATTGTGGGCTGAAGGAAACAAGCTGGGGTCTCATTCAGCTCACACCAGGGTCAGCTGTCCAGTTAGGTCCTGTGCTGGTGGCCCAGAAGCAGATGCCCATGGCGGTGTATAAGATCATCAGGACTGTGTGTCTGCTCAGAACAGCTTCAGAATCTGGGTGTTCTAGTGGAAGCTTGAATGGGGAGCTTGCCAGCTCCTTGGAGCCCAGGACTAGCACCATCCTCTGAGGATAAGAGAATGTCAGCCAGGGGCCAGCTCTGCCAGATGAGCCAGCACCCTTTCCAGTCAGGAGATAGTTCCCTTCAGATGGTGTTAGATGTTGTCTTAGTTAGGGTTTTACTGCTATGAACAGATATCATGACCAAAGCAAGTCTTATAAATGACAACATTTAATTGGGGCTGGCTTACAGGTTCAGAGGTTCAGCCTATTGTCATCAAGGTGGAAGCATGGCAGCATCCAGGCAGGCATGGTGCAGGAGGAACTGAGGGTTCTACATCTTCATCCAAAGGAAGCCAGGAACAGATTGGGCATCCTCAAGCAGCTAGGAGGAAGGTCTCCAAGCCAAGCCCACTCCCACAGTGACATACTTTCTCCAACAAGGCCACACCTTCTAATGGTGCCATTCCCTGGGACGAGCATATGTAAACCACCACAGATGTTTAAATCCAATCAGTAGTTCTGTCTTCTGGAGTGTGTGCCAAGAGCTGGAGGTCACAAAGAGTGCATGTGTATGCAGTGATCACAGTGTGTATGGGTTCAGGATACAGAGGAGACCAAGTGCTCAGCTTGCTTTCTCCTTCATGTTCATTTCAAGGCATCACTCATGCAGCAGTGCCTTCTACAGCTGAAGTGGGTCCGCCTTGTCAGCTAACCGAGTGCAGATGATCTTTATAGAGGTATGCAGTGGATTGTCTGGTGTACGCCTCTCTGTCCTGCCAAGTTTTTCAAACTGACAGGATTAATCATCATTGCATCCCCTCTGTTTCTCTCTCTCTCTCTCTCTCTCTCTCTCTCTCTCTCTCTCTCTCTCCAGAATCTGTGATAATATATGTGACCATCATTGGCTCCTGTATTCTACTGTTTGCAGTGATAGCTTGTGGTGTTTGGAAATGGGAAAGACCTGCAACACACAGCACAGGCCTGTGTCTTAGTCTTGGCTTCAGGTGTGTGTGATCACAGTCACCAGGCAGTGTCAGGGAGCCCTGGGGATGGGTCTAGGGTACTGAGTGTTGTTTTAGGAAAGACTTTTCCCATCTGGTCTCTTATGGAGTCCCACCTGGACTCTGGGGAGAAGGACGGTGGAGCCTCTTCCTGTCCAGGGGACAGCACTTTCACTGTAAGTTGCATCTGACCTCACTACTTGAGACCAGGTCTTTGGACTCTGACATGAACAGTACTGCTCTGTGACACCCCAAACTCAGCTGGGGAGTCAGTTTCCATGCTGCTCATATTTTGTTAACACCTCAGTGAGCCCGCTAAGCACAAGACTTCAGTAAGTGACCAAGATTTTTTAACTGCATCCCCCAGATGTTTGTAAATTAAATCTTGGAGAATCAGGGCTGGAGAGATGGCTCAGCAGTTAAGAGCATTAACTGCTCTTCCGAAGGTCCTGGGTTCAAATCCCAGCAACCACATGGTGGCTCACAACCATCCGTAATGAGATTTAATACCCTCTTCTGGTGTGTCTGAAGACAGCTACAGTGTACTCACATATAGTAATAAGTAAATCTTTGGGTCAGAACAAGCGGGGCCGGAGAAGGTGGAGGTCCTGAGTTCAATTCCCAGCAACCACATGATGGCTTACAACCATCTGTACAGCTACAGTGAACTCATATACATAAAAATAAATAATTAAATGTTTAAAAAGACTTTAATCTTGACTTTTAAAAATATCTTGGAATATCATCCAAACAATTAATGAAAATAGTGGAGCAGCTTTAGAGGCTCAGGAAACCGTTGTAAATGTGTTGGTTAGCAGGTTCTAGGTAGTCAAGAGGATCTTAGATGCTTATGGCCCCACCAAGGCAGAATCTATGTGAGGCTAATGCTTCTCATTGTTCTGCATTAGGAGGAGTGGGACAGTGAAGGGCATAAGAACTGCTGGGGCTGCAGAGATGGCCCAGTGGGTGAGAGCACGGGATGCTCTTGTGTGGGTGTCAGGTTCAGTTCCCCCACATGGTGGCTCACAACCCCTTGAGAGCATCTCATCTCCACAGGCCCATACACACACTTATATAAACATACACACAAACACATAAGGGCAACACAGAAGTAAGCTTGTTTTAAGAGGAAGGAGGAGGAAGAGGAAGAAGAGGAGGAGGAAGAAGAGGAGGAGGCATAGACAAACTGAATCCTGGAACTTATTTTCCTGGTTAGGGCTGAAACAATGTAAAACCTGTGCATAAAGTTGCATGGAAGTGTTTCCTGGGACCCTGATGTTGGCGTTTATTCCTGCCTTTCCCTGGCTCTGACACAGGTGCTATGACCATCCTGCAGGAAGAGTTAACTGAAGAAGAGCAGGAAACCTGTGGCTGGGCCTGGATCTTGGTATGGTCATTTCTTCTGTCTTTACTCCATCCTTCACATCTGGTCTTGGTGACTCAGTGAACTTCCAAGATGGCAGCCCCCTCATTTGGGGCTGTTTGACATGCTCTTGCTAAGAAAACTCAGGCTATAAATTTTCAAATTATTTTCTACATGAGATACTTAATCATGAAAACACAGTGTGCCAAAACTTCCATTGAAAGCAGTCTGCAGAAGTTTCCCGCTCTAAGTGCCTCCTATGATAAATAACTTAATGATGCACCATATGACCTTGGAAAAACAATCTCAAGCCAAACCCCAAATTGATATTTGGAAAGAATTAAGATCAGGGCAGAGATAGTCAAATTTAATGTGTAAAAACACATTAAGAATACAAAGAACAAAGGGTTTGTCGTTTGTAATTCAGATCTACAAATCCTTTCGCAGACTGCTGGCAGAAAGCAAAGCCTCACCTTAACAAGTCAGGGGTGAGAAGGAGCCATTTGGAAGCTTGAGGAGTCATTAGGATTTCTGAATGGAAAACAAAAAGGATATTCTCCTAACTGGGAACTTTTAAAGGGTTCGAAGAACTGCTTGGTATACATGATCTACCTGATTTAAACCCGGATGAGATCATTTAAAGGGATCTATGAGGAGCAGTGAGATTGGTGTACTAGTGACAGCAACAGCAGCAGCAACGTCTCAAATGAAGCACTGAGGCACCGATGGCAGCATGGACCAGATCTTCAATCGGGTGCTAACGCAGCCCTTCTGAAGAGCACTGCCAATCTCTTTCCTCTACAAAACCAGCATTATGGTATAGCAGAATCTTCCCTCAGCTAACCTAAATATTAATACAACAAGAAGCCTGTGATTGGGTAGTGGAGAAGGGAGATGGAGCTAAGAGTTTCAGGGAGAGACTGAGACAGATAGAGGAGGAGGAAGGAGGATGGGAGTAGAGGAAGAAGATACCGATTCCGTGTGGCTTTAAACAGCCAGGTAGCTATGAAGATCATAAAAGGCTAGACTAATTGGGACAGCTTGTCTAATCTGTCTGGGTGGGCAGCTTATATCATTATCAATTGGCTCTGAAATCATTGTGTGGGAATCTTGTGACTTGAGAATTTATTGATATATAAATCTGACTGATTAATTATAAGTTTCTAGAGTTTCGATTTACTGGGTTAAGGGGATTTGTGACAACTAGCCACAGGGGTAGATGCTTGGAGAGAGACAAGCGGCTCTGAGGCAGGTGAACCAGAGCTGGGAAGACTGCCCCATGGGACTAGGATAGAGGCGGTGAGACTGCCAGGGCAAAGAGTAGCTGGGTATCAAAATCATGATCCTGGCTGAATGGGTCTGGTGGATGTGAACTTTTTTGGACCAGGCCTGGGAAGTGGATGAAGGCACGGCACTCCAGAGCTCATTTTCATGAGTGTTTGCAGGCTTCCGGATGATGCAGCCTAAGAACAATGGCATTGCCTCGTGTTTCATCCTGATCACCATCTTCCATACCACTATACAGTTCATTTATTCTTGTTAAAATCCACCCGGGTTATCTTGGACCAGAACAATAAGCCCATTTGGTCTCTCCTTCAAACACAAGGCTTCCTGTTGGAGTTAGACCTGAGTTATAGTCACTCCTGTCTGTAGCCTTGACCACGCGCATGCCAGTTCCACACAGTTCTAGCCATTTGTCTTTATTCGGATAATTGGTTTCAGCTTGTGCTGGTTTCTGGCCTCTATATCCCTTCACTGTCTCAGAAATAGCCAGTTCCATGTCTACAATCTGAATTGGCACAAACCTGAATCCAGAGACAAGTTCAGGACTGTGCTCAGAAAGGTCATAGCTGCCAAGGTCAGCGTGCACAGTCTAAGCTGCCAACTGAACTACTGTGTCAAAGGAAGCCTCTAATTTCCCACTGCGAATATCTTGTTTTAGCTGAAGAAGAGGAAGACAATAGGGTGGACCAAGTTTAACTTATCTTTTGATGCTTTTTTTTTTGTACCGTCCAACCAATGTTGGATTGAATCCACAAAAATCAGATCAAGATAGTCACTTTCCATCAAGTCCAGGTGATAAGCAATTTAATCAAACAGGTCTTGTTCTTGGATTTCTTTGGCAAATCCATGCTAACATCTGTACTATCCAGAAGGGACACCCTGCCTGTGATGATGGACTTGGCCTCTCAAGCTTCAGGAATGTGTGTGGCAGCATGCTCTGCCTCTTGGAATCACTTCTTCTCAGCACGTTGGCTTGTAGACTGGAGGCCAAGCATTCTTTGAATGAAGCTCAGCATTTCTGCTGATGTACTAGGAGGTGAAGATTGTGTAACCATGGAGACCACTGAGACCATTATGAGAAAGGTAAGCACGACCCTTGGGGAGAGATGCTCAACCAGCTTGGGAGGAGGACAGGCCTCTGAAGACACTGAGAAACGGCCTCAGAAGGTCACCCTGTGCTAATCCCCCTGGGGGCATTTTCTTAACCGAAGTTCCATCCTCTTAGATGACTTTAGCTTGTGGTAAGTTGAAGAAAACTCTCCAGCACGGCCTTTGTCTTATCTCCGAGAGAGCTGCCGGAGACCCCATCAAGGAGAAGCAAGTCTTCACTGACCCTGAACTCTGAACCTCACGAGGTAGCAACATATCCATTCACAAACACCCGATCCTGTGAACTCCCAAACAGATCCAAAGACCCAGAAGGTGAGAGGTGCTGTTCTCTCCAGCCCTATGGAATAGAGGCTTCTGCAGTGTGTGTCCACATCACGCTAATCTGGTTTAAGGAGAAGCCTAAGGAAACACGTACTGTTTCTGGCTTAGAAGGCATTTCATGGCTCAGCAGGGAAGACAGATGTAGGTGCTGTTCTCTCAGAGCTGTTTCCCCTTCATAACTCAGGAAAAGACCGATACAGTCTGACTGGGGTGAGAGCTGAAGGAAGTCCTCCCCAGACAAAGTAACAATGGTCACTGTTTCAGGTGGAAAACCAAACTCCCCAGGATAGCTGAAACAAACCTCCATGGTAAGAAAAAGCGGAATCCCTGATTTCAAGACACACTGAAGATTTGCAGTAATACAAACCACATGGTATAGTCATAAAAACAGTTTGATCAATGGAGTTGGATTGGGGACCCCCACATAATCCACACACCTGATTTTGAACGAGGGGAAAAAGAATGGATTTTTCAGGTGGACTGGGGGTGAGTGGAGATGGAAACAGGCGGGTTCAGGCTTGGGGGGGTGGGGGGAGAGATGACTGGGAGAGATGACTGGGATTGACAGTGTTTTTTGGGGGGTGAGATAATATAGAGACCTGGTGCAGTGGAAACTCCCCAGGATCTATGTGGGCGACCCTAGTGGAGTCTCATTGTCATGGAGGATACAGACCAACAAACGGCCATCTTCTATAACCAGTAAGGCGCCCAGCTGTGAGACTGGGACATCAACCCAGCCACAAAACCTTCGACTTCCATTATGTCCTGCCTGCAGCTTGTGTTGGGTTACAGTGATGCAGAACTTGTGGGAGTGTCCAATCAATGACTGATCTAACTTGAGGCCCACACCAGGAGAGCGAACTGTGGCTGACAGTGCCAGGAAGGCTGGGAACCAGAGCCTGGGCAGCCCAGAGATGCAGGGTACAACCAAATATGAGTGAGAAAAAAAGAAAAAGGGAAAAAGAAAGAAAGAGTCAAATGATTCTGCCACACTCACAGATTGGTGCTTAGCCCAATTGTCATCAGACAGGCATCATTTAGCAACTGATGTGAGCAGATGCAGACACTCGACCCACAGCAGAACACCAGGCAAAACCAGGGGAGCTCTGTGGAAAGGGGGGGGGGATTCTAGGAGCCAAAGGGGTCGAGGACACCATGGAGACAGGAGCCACAGAATCAACTAAGCAGGGTTCATGGGGACTCACAGAGACTGCAGTGACCATCGGGGACCCTGTGTGGGTGTGAGCAAGGTTCCTGCATATACATTATGGTTGTATAGGCTGGTATTGTTGTGGGACCCCTAACAATGTGAATGCAGAGTGTATGGGGGAGGGGGAGGGTATTTGAACGCCTCACAGGCCGCGGTCTGTCTAATCCAACAGTGGTTGCCTATGAATGGAAGGTCCAGGAGTCTGTAAGTTGCAGTCCATGAGGCTGGAGGTCTCAGTTGGTCTTCAGCATACACCGAAATCCTCTAAGCCAGTGAAGGAATGGACTTGCTATTGAGGCTACAGACAGACAGCCTGGTGGGGACTATGAAGAGACAAAGTGAAGTTTTTCTCTTACAGATTTCTGAGAAAGAAGCAAGGTCCTGGGCCACATAAGCAACCCATGGGATAGAGTTGCAGGTTGGTTGTCTGACGGCTGATTGTGGAGGATGGGTTTGTTTAATGAGTGTCCTTCATGTGGGATGGTTACCTGCAGCCCTTGGCCCCCATGGGAGCCTGGCATTCTTCTTTGAGGGAAAAGGAACTAAGGTACCACAGCGCATCACTTGTCACATCTCTGTAGCAGAGGCACAGATGAAGCTGGTGTGGGGGATGGGAAGCCGAAGTGGGCAGAGCCTGCCCTGCGATCTAACATCCTGTTTATTACAGGAAGAACCAAGGTCAGGGGGAAGGCAGATCATCACACCCTAGACTCAGGTTGCCAAGTCTAGGCTGCCTGGTCTTCAAGGCACTTCTGCTGGGTTGAATTAGTGTGAGTAGGATGGAGTACAGAAGAAACCCATTTCCCTTCCTGTGAGGGAATAGAACGCCCCAAGCTTTTGGGCTTGGTAGAGAGGCTGTCAATCTAAGCCTCCACCCCTGGTCCCAGTTCTGGCTCTGATCTGTGCTCCTCCTCTCTCGGGTTCCTTCAGAGCAGAAATAGAACAGGCTCTTCAGACCAGCGGTGGCCTAGGGACATGGCTGATGTGCAGAATTCAGCCTTTTCTCGGAGCCACCTTCATTCATTGGTAAAACTCAAAGCTGTAAGATATTGTCACCGTGGAAGATTGAGGGCATTCAGACCTGTGGGAAGCCACCAATGCTTCCCCTCCAGTGACATCCAGGTCCCTGGGGGAGATGTCAGGAAGGAAGCCAAGTAAAGGACAAAACTGGAAAGAGGACACCTGTTGGGACGGAGTGTCCCTATGTACGGAAGGGACACCTGCTGGAGATGTCAGTCCCCAGGTGCCAGGCCTGCATTTCCAGTTGATTTTCAGGCCAACAAACAGTCCCCAAGAGGAAGAGAGCAGCTTGGCTTCCCTCCCCTGTGCAACTCAGATCTGATGTTTGGGCATGTCACACCACTATAATGAATTAGGGACAGGGTGGTGGGTGTATGCCTCCCCAGGCTGCACTGTAACTGCTTGGCTTGCACACAGTAGACTCAAAGCAAGAGAGGATAGAGGGGTCTCCATGCAAGTGCATCCAAGGCCAGGGAGGTCCCTGTGATTGCAAGGGTATCTTGGACCTAATTGAGACTGTCACTTAACAGAGTGACCCTGCTGCCACTTTCAGATCTGGAAATTATGAGCTTCTCTTGGCACGTTTTCTCTAGTTCTTGTTTAGTGAGGCAACCGGCTATCTCTTCAGGATTGGAGTTTTTTACTCGCTTGGGAGACTCTCTTACCAGAGTTTCTGGGCTCTTGTAGGTCTCCTCTGCGGCCAGCAGGTGGCACCATAGCCTCATTTCTACGGCTTCAGACAACTCCAGCTGCTTATCTTGGAGTTGGATGGGACACCATGGATGCTGTCACTCAGCAAGTCTTACAAGTGACTCTAGCTCCTCCCTGTGGCCTCAAGGAGAGCTAAACTGAGTCCCAAGGATGAACACTGCACCCAACTGAGGGGGCTTTAAAACCTCTTCTCCCCCTCTAAACTGGAAACATGCCAGTCTGCTACAGGGGAGTCAGCACTGGGGACTATGTGACGGCACGGAGGGGGGCAGGAGAGAGTAGATTAGAAGTCAGACTGGTAGCAGAACTTCCCGGTTCACCCTTCCTTCCCTCTGGAGCATCCTGAGACATACCCTCCCTGATCTAGGTAGGGGCAGCCTTCTGCACTGCTCACTATAGCCATAGCCCTGGTTTGTGGTCACGTGCACAACCCATCCATCTGCCCATTCATTCTTTCATCGAGCATTCACTCAGTTCCGGATGCTGACTTGGCACTGATCTGGAGGAGACATGAACACAGAGATGGGAAGACTGACCCTTAAACACAGGCAAGGAAGAAGGCCCATAGAGGAGAGAAGGGTATCTCCAACCTTCATGGACATCGATAGACGAGGCCACCCTTGACCCAGGATAGATATTTCACATGGTAGCGAATGATCATAGCTCTTCTCGGCCCACTTGAGTGGTGGACGGCAGTGAGGTGGGCAAAGACAGGGAGAGCAGCCCCGCAGACCAGGTCTGAGCTGGGAGGGGCACCACCTGGGGAGTAAGGCCAGACAGAGCAATGCATCACTCAGAGGCAGGGTAAAAACACCTTTTTTTTTGACTTCAGTTTAGTTAGTTTTCCCATCACATGGCTAGCTCAGCAGCGATCACTACAGTTAACATTTATTGAGTACTTGTTATAGATCAGGCACTTCTGAAGCATGTATACATGTGCTTTCACCTGCTCAACTTAATGAGGTAGGGACAATTAACATGGATGAGACAACTGAGTCACAGAGCTGTTCGGCTGGAGCCAGGATTTGAACCAATCAATAACCTAAGCCTACAACCTCCCTGCCCCTCCCCATGGGTACCTCAGCCTTCCAGCAGTCTCGGGAGGGAAGCCAGGCCCTTGACTACGAGATGTCTGATGGATGTCAAATGGTCAAGTTGGCCAGACAGACTGAGAGTGGGTGGAGGGAACCTGAGGTGGAAGGGTGACCGTCTCCAGAGGTGAGGGAAACAGAGCTAGTCTAAGCAGCTTCCTGGCCTCTTGCCTGCCGGGACCATGTTGGGTGGCAGACTCTGGCCATGCCCCTCCCCCTCCTTTTTTCCAGTGGCATGCCCACTGCCTCCCTAGCAAGAAAGCCCAGAGTTCAGGTCACAGATGGGAGGCTTTATTGACAATGGGGCAATGGAGTTCTGGGCAAGGACACTGCACTACTCTGAGAGTCAGGCTTAGGTCAAGCCCAAGGGCCTCTTTGTGTTGGGGACCTCCTTTTCCTTCGCCAGGCTGAACTGCCCAATATTTCTTTCTCTAGCAACCGAGACAAGGCATTGCTACCCACCAGCGTCCCCCAGACAGAGTGACTCACAGCTGCCCAAGGGGAGCCAGGAGCAGAGTTTTGCCTGACGTGCATCGTGTATAGCAAGCACAGGACCCGTTTCAGCCTCTCAGCTGGGTATATCAGTGTTTGCCCAACACCTCACTCCCCAGCCTCTCAGGGCGGACAAAATGAGGCAGCAGTCCTGACTCTCTCTTCAGATGGCCGGAGTCAGGGCTAGAGGACAGGGACACATGTATGAACAGGACCAGCAAGGTCTCCAACCATTTGCCTCCTTCTTGTCCCCCTTCCTCGAACAAGCCTGCCATGTGGAGGCGAGCCTAGGTAAACTTATCCTGCCGTGTCTGTGTGGGTCCCTCAGCTCCCATGCTCCGACACCCACCCTGGCTGGCAGGATTCTTCAGCATGGCACGAACAAGGCTGGGGCCTGGCCAGGTATTTCCTAGTGGCTACAGAAACAGCAATAGGCTCCCAACTTGGGGGTTGTTTTGCCCAATTACCTGTCTGCTGTGGCAAGATGAATCATGGAGGACCAAGACTGGCCTTGAGATCTTAGCTTTAGAAGCCCTGAACCTTCTATAGTCTCCCCATCCTTGGGCAGGGACACAGGGGTAAGCCAGTCCTGAGGGAGGAGCAGGAACAAAAATAACCCGGTACAGACTCCTGCTGGGGCCAGAAATAGCATAGTGACAAGTATCTTGTAACACCCCAGGCACACAGCAGCGGGGAGGCTGAGCCAAGGAGGGTCTTGTCCCACAGCAGACCCTCATCTGGCCAAGGGCTCACACCCCCCCAACTCTACATACCATACTTCACTTTCCATGCGCCCACATAAGTGAGTGGGGGCCTGAGGGACTGCAACTCAGGACAAGGAATCTGGAGAGATGCTGAACTTGGGCTTAGCCTTCGCCACAGCCACACTGCGCTTGCGCAGGGGCCCTCGCGAAGAGGCGAGAGTCAGGGCATCCAGAAGGCTGCGGTCCTCATCAAGCTGGCGGGCTGTGCAGAGTGGTGTGGGCACTTTAACGGTGTTACCAAATTTGGAGTAGTCCACAGAATAGCGGCCATCCTCCTCGGCCACAATGGGGACGAAGCGCTGCCCCCATAGAATCTCGTCAGCTAGATAGGAGGTGCGGGCCTGGGTGGTAATGCCTGTGGTTTCTACCACGCCTTCCAAGATGACGATGATCTCCAGGTCCTGGTGGTGGTGCAGGTCACTAGGAGCCAGGTCGTAGAGCGGGCTGTTGGAGTCGATGACGTGGTAGATGATGAGCGGGGCCACCAGGAAGATGCTGTTACCACCCACGCCATTCTCCATGGGGATGTCCACCTGGTGGAGAGGCACAACTTCGCCCTCGGGGCTGGTGGTCTTGCGCACCACCTGCATGTGGATGGTGGCGCTAATGATCATGCTCTTTCGGAGGTCCCCTACGCGAAGCATGAAGCACAGGCGGCCATGGCGCAGAGTGATCACAGCATGCTTGCTGAAGATGAGGGTTTCTGCTCTCCGATGGGCCTGGGCCGTTTTCATGAAGATGCAACCCAGCATGATGGCGTTGATCATTAACCCTACGATATTCTGCACAATGAGAATAAGGATGGCCAGGGGACATTCCTCTGTCACCATCCGCCCGCCGAAACCAATGGTCACCTGGACCTCGATGGAGAAAAGGAACGCAGATGAAAAGGAGTGGATGCTTGTGACGCAGGGCACATTGGTGCCCTCTCCGGGGGCCAGGTCACCGTGGGCGAAGGCGATGAGCCACCAGACCATGGCGAAGAGCAGCCAGCTGCACAGGAAGGACATGGTGAAAATGAGCAGCGTGTGGGGCCATTTGAGGTCCACCAACGTGGTGAACACATCTTGCAGGAAGCGGCCCTGCTCTCGAATGTTCTTGTGGGCGACGTTGCAGTTGCCTTTCTTGGACACGAAGCGGGCCCTTCTCTCCCGAGTACGGTACCTGGGCTCTGTAGGGTCCTCTGCCAGCCGGGTCAGCACGTATTCCTCAGGGATAATGCCCTTTCGGGACAGCATGGCTCCGTTGGCCCCAGGAAGGGGTTTCCCCCATGGGGTGAGGCACTACACTGGTTTGGCCTAGGGTCCCCTCTCTGAGCCCTCTCCTCAGGCTGCCCTAAGCTTGTACCAACCTCTGGACTGATATGCCCCCAGCTGGGTTCTGCTTCTCTTTATACTAGCTTCAGATGCCAGCTCCACCTGCTCATTGCTTACTGAGCCCCCAACCCAGCCTGTGCTCTACCTGGTACTGGATCCCCCCGCTCAGCCCTCCTCCATCCCCCACCCCCCAGGACCTCCCTCTAACTCCCTTTCCCTGGCCCAGCCTTTCTTCTCAAACCACCTCAGAACTTGGCACCTCCGGGTCTTCCAACTTACCAGCCCTCACTCGACCCTCTCTCTTCTCTGACCTGACCCACTTCTGTCCCCTGACCCCTCCAAGCACCAGCCTTACTTCTTGACCCAGTCTCCTCTCCAGGTGCGCCCCGGATTTCCCATCCCACCCCTCCCCTAGAGCCCTCGCCGCTCTCCCGATCCTTCACCAGCCCTTGTCCTCTTTGTCTCCTTGGGATCCCGCGCCCTTCGAGTCACCCTGCAACCTCCTACGCTCGGGATCCCCTCGCCCCCCGCCACCCAGACCCCGCTGGCTCCGTGTCGCGGCCTCCCTGCTGCCCTGCCGCCCGCCCGCAGCCCCCGCCACCGCTCCGTCCCCACCCCGCCTGTCGCCGCCGCACCTGCTCGTGCTGCTCAAGCTGCGGCCACCTCCCTGCCCCCTCCCACTCCGGCTGCTCACTCCCGGCCGGCTTCCCGGGCGTGTGTCTGTGAGCCGGTCCTCGGGCACCGACCCGTGCGCGGTGGGGGTGAGAGGCTGCGGGCGGGGGGCTCCCGAGAGCAACTGCAGCCTCCGCCGCCAGAGGGCGCCAGATCGGCTCCCGAGGTGGGGGGTAGGGGCGGGCCTAGGCGCAAGCCCCCGCCCACAGGGGAAATTCTCGTCCCGCCCTCGCCTGCTCACTATCCTCTGCCAGGCCATAGGGCTTTCTTCAAACCCAGAATGGCTCTAAAGAAGTTGCTTTTGTGAAATCCTCTTAGGTTGGCTCAGCAGCCCCTATAGCCCTGACTTCTATTTTTCCCCCGTCCATAGTTGGATCTTACCTGCCTCTCACACAGCGCTTGATTCTCAGGGAAAGAAGGCAGTGAAAGGTTACATCATCAGTGCTGGGGCTGGTGCGAGAGAAACATAAGCCCCAGAACTTCTCAACTGACGATTCTTCTTCCCTTTGAGGATTATTTTTGATCCTTTATTTATTTATTTATTTGCTTATTTATCTATTCGAGACAGGATTTCTTGTAGCTCAGGATGGCTTCAAACTTGGTATGTAGCAGAGAATGACCTTGAACTTCTGATCTTCCTGTCTCCACTTCCAGAGTGCTGGGATTGCAAGTGCACAGCAAGGCCCTGGCTACCATCTCTGAGTTTTAAGAGGGTTTGTTCTGCCAGCATTTGCTTTGCACTCTGTAGGACCTTCAGCCTGATATCTTCCCCTTAGCCACGGGGAATTGTGGTGTGTGTGTGTGGAGTCTGGGCTGAGCAGCTGTTTCTGGGCTAGCTTGGGTATAGAGTAGGAGACCCAGGTTATTGTTGAGAACAGGAATCATGTTTCCATTGCAGATGCCACCCTAGAGTGGCTCCTGGAGGTTGCTGGAACTGTAACGGCCTGGTCTGGGGCTCAGACCCTTGAGACAGATGTCTCCCTACTGTGTAGCTTGAATGAAGGCTTGAAGCTGGAGTTAGGGTAACAGCGACACTGGGAATGCGGGCCACCATGGGACATTTTCATATTGACCGGGGACTTTCAGATGGCATTTTCTTCTTTCCAGATCTGCCGGTAGGTATAGTGGACCCTGCTACAAAGAGTGGGGCTGGGGGGGATATTGATGGGGAATTATGCCTGAGGTGGGGGTATTGATGGGGAATTATGCCTGAGGTGGGGAAGATAAGACATGAGTCAAGAATAGGAGGCTTAGGGACACAGCTACACCGGAAATCTCTGAGGCCACTTCAACTTTTGGCCATGAGAAAGAGACTCTTGGAGAGGGCTCCAGGAACTTTGGAGGTCTTTGCAGAAGTCCCTGGGGGTAAAGGAGGAATGACTAGTAGGTTTGCTTGGCTCAAACATTGAGTGGAGCAGAGGCAGGCTTTGATTGACGTATCCAAGAGTCTATTCTGATGACAGTAGCCAGAGATGGCCCTCCTAGTGGAGGGACCCAAGTCTGAATTGGCAGACCATTAATTAGATCATTGTGGAGGGATTTGAATCAGGATGGCCTTAGGCATTCTTAGAAGACTTCCTTGCCTTTCCTCTGCTGCTTCCTTGGGGTATGGAGTCTTACCCTTGGAAGGGCAGAGTCCTCCAACCCTCCCTGTGCCTGCTCCTGGAAATCCAGAGAAGAAGAAACTGCTGGGCCTACATAGGCATCTTCAGGGTGAGAAGCCAGGGTCTGCCCTTTGGTCTGGCCTTAGCTATTCCCTGCTCCGGGGGAGAAGAGGCTGGGTGTCTTGCCCATTGGGCTCAGTCTCTGTGGTGATTTGAATAGGTTTGGCCCCCATAGACTCATATGTTTGACTGCTCAGTCCATGGGGAGTGGCATTATTAGGAGGTGTGATCTTGTTGGAATAGGTGTGGCCTTGTTTGAGGAAGCATGTCACTGTGGGGGTGGGCTTTCAGGTCTCCTCCTGTGCTTAAGCTCCATCCAGTGTGGAAGAGACCCTCCTCCTGGCTGCCCGAGGAAGACAGTCTCTCCTGGTTGCCTTCACGTCAAGATCGCAGTTCCTCCTGCACCATGCCTGCCTTTCCTGCCATGAAGATACTGGGCTGAACCTCTGAACCTGTAAGCCAGCCCCAATGAAATGTTGTCCTTTATGAGAGTTGTCATGGTCATGGTGTCTCTCCACAGCAATGAAACCCTAACTACACAGCCCCCTACCCTGTTTGATTCCCTCACTGGCTCTTAGCCATCTCCCCCAAAACTGTCTTGTGTCCTTTCCCGGAGAGGTCTATCCCACACTCACTGTCCTAGCATTAAGAGCCTGTGATACCCCGCTGTTGCCCTTACCTCCTCTGCACTGCTATGACAGCTCACTTCCACTCCTTCACTCTGGAGGCAGGATCCCTGCCTTCCTCCCCTCCCCTCTGTCTTCTGATTATCTAATTTCTTCCCTCCCACACCGGACACGAATCTTGTCTTTCCCAGGCAGCCTGCCAGGTCTCACTGAGCTCTCCCTTGAGTTGCTCTGGCTCCTGGCACTTCAAGAATGGTCTGTGCTAGGCTCCCTCAGTGACTGGTGAACTTTCTTATGTTATAGAGCTCTGACCCTCTTGCAGCCCTGGGAGATGAAGACCTAAGACTCTTAGGTCTGCAATCCTAGGGTCTCATAAGCCAGTACTGCAGGCACTATGCAAATTATAACCAAATGAAATGCAAATGAGCACCTGCCATTTCTTGGCTGAGGAGAGGGTTACACTCATGTCCCTTGATGCAAATGGGATTGGAACGAGCTGTTTTGGTATCCTGGCGTCTGATCCTTTGTACAGAGACTGCTCAGGGACCACCCTCCTCCCACTTCTGAATGGTTGTGAGACGGGAGAGGGAGGCAGAGATAGTGGACTGGGATCCGGGCCTAGGCAGCAGAGTATCCCTGATTGGGTGGGGCTGAGCATGTGACCCGATGAGGCCACTGGAATTCAATCCTAGGACTTTGCTGGAAACGAACACCTCATTTTCCTTCTGGTCTTTCTGGGACAGGATGTAAGCTAAAGAAAGCTACTACCAGCCATTTGTCATTGGACAGAGAGAGAGAAGCGGGACTCAGAAATGGAGACACCATCTGATGTCTGAAACCTGGAGTCACCCATTTTTGAAGTAGCGTGCCTCTAGGCCCCTCTGGACCAGTTACATGCCACAGTGAATTCAAATGCTTGCTTAAGCCATGTCGAGTGCCAGTTACTGGGAACCGGTGCCAGACCGGGACTCAGGTGAGTCTGAATGAGTCCCAGCTGGACGGAGACTGCTCCCTTATTTGATGGGTCTGTTCCTGAGTCGTCACCCTTGCTGCAGACTAAATTCCATCCCTACATTCTTAAGTTGCAGCCTCTAGTTCCATGTTCTTTGGGCCGGGGCCCATGAAGAGGTCATTAAGGTCCAGTGATGTTGTGGGCAGTGGCTGATCCAATATGACTAATGACTTAGTGGAAAACCACTGAGGGGTGGGAAGAGGGGAGGGGCGATTGAGAGGCTGTGAGGGCACAGTGAAAAGCAAAGGAGAGAGGCCTCAGGAGAAACCAAAGCCGCCAGCCAACACCTTGATCATGACGCCAGCCTCCAAGACAGGGAGAGATAAATTTTTGCTGTGGAAAGCCACCCAGCCTGTGGTTTTGTTATGGCAGTGGGAACTGCCTGACATAGATCAGGAACATGGTTTTGCCTCTGTTCAATTGCCATCTTTGAGTCTGTTTGGTGCCAAAGGCAGGCTGGTTGCCTATACCCATGGGGCACCGATGCCCCTTCCACAGAGCCAGGGTCTCCAGTAGCAAAGAATTAATTTATTTACAAGTGATTTACAGGAAGAAATCCTAGGCAAGCAAGTGAGGTGTGGGGTGGCACTTTGGCACTGGCAGGTCATTTGTCCGCGTGGACAAAGGAAGCGAAGACACTGTCCTTCTGGCTGAGAAGTTTCTCTGGCTTGTCAAACTCCAGGATCGCACCCCTCTTCAGTACCATCACCAGGTCTGCACTCAGGATGGTGTGCACGCGGTGCTGCGAGGGCAGGAGGGGCTGGTTAGTGTGGTGGGCTGGACAGCCGAGGACCGCTGTCCTCCCTTAGCCTGGAGGAGATCCATGGCCACCATGTCTCTTCTCCCTCCTCTTTTCCAGGCCTTTTTCATATAGCCTTGACAGACCCAAAGCTAAGTAGCCAAGGATGACCCTGAATCTGCTCTCCTGTCTTCTACTTCCAGTGCCACTATCACATCTGTTTCTGCAGTGCTGGGGATTGAAGCCATGACTTGTTTCCACTGGGTAAGCATTCTGCACAGCCCAACCGTGTCTGCTGGGGTGGTGGCTCCAGCCTGGGGTGTCTGTGATCCAAGCCCTTCTCGTCTCTATTAGCCTCTGCTCTCCCCTGACCTCCAGGCATCAAGACTCACAGACTTCTCCACTGGCTCCCACTCTGTATGAGAAGCAACCCCTAGCCTAGCCCACAGGGCTTTAGGAAAGGGTGTATCTTGGAATCCAGAGAATAGGGGGAAGGCCTGAAGCAGGTAAAAGCGTAGATCTCTAGACACCCCAAAATCCTGCTTTGCCTTCCTGCCTGCTCTCTAGACTCCTGTCCTGGATACTCTAGGATCTTTTCCTGACTACAGGGATCAGCCCACTGGTTACTGTCCCAGAGATAGGCTTTCCCTCCTGGTGACCTCCACACAAGACATCAATGGCCCCTTACCGCAATGGTGACCACGGTGCGGTCTGCGAAGGCTGTCATCACTACCTTCTGGAGGATGTTTTCCTGTCAGGTAGAGGTAGCAGCTGGTGGCTCATCTGCTCCATGGATGGGGTCTGGGATGACTCTGGGGACATGGGGCACAGGTGGCCCAGCTCCAATCTACACCCATTCCTAGCTCTACACCTGTCTTCTCTCTGGCTCTAGTCCCAGAGAACTGACCAGGTACCCACTGCTTGGAGGCTGGCCTTTGACATGTAGCCCTTGATGTGAAGGTCATCTTGAGGCTTAAGACCCCTCTGTGCCAACTGCTCCCTAACATGCCACCCCAGGACCAACCGTAGCCATGTCAATGGAGGCAGTTGCTTCGTCCATGATGAAGATGCTGGTCTTCCTCACGAAGGCCCGAGCCAGGCAGAACAGCTGCCTCTGGCCCTGGCTAAAATTCTCCCCTCCTTCTGTGATGATGGCATCTGGAAGCAGACATGGGAGGGGCAGGACTGAGTAAATTCTGCCTGTGAGTAGAGCTGCCCCATGAAAGGGATGTATGTCCAGGGTACATGCATGGGGCTGTGTCGGTCTGTGTGCAGGGGTGATGGTTCTGACCCAACAGGGCTTCCATTCACGTGGATACAGTGCACCCTGGCCATCCTGGTGCTATGCACTGCTGGGGCCCTGGACAGTCCTGGTAGAAGCCTTGGCCAGAGGGTGAACCAGCAATGTCAAAGCCTGCCTAGCCTCACAGTGCCTACACCATGATTCTGACTGACCCTGGACTGGGGCAGAGCCCTTCCAACGGGCATATTCTGTACCAATGTCCACTGTGACCTGTGTCCACAGGGCAGGCAGACAGGGCAAGGCAGGGCTGGTGTGCAGGACTTGCAGTCTGTCTCCTAGGAACCCTGAATGTCCCTCTGTGCTCAGAGTCTACTGAGCAAAGTGAGTTGTGTGACCCCAGGCAAATTGTTTGACCGCTGAACCTGTATGGTAGACAGGTGTATGGTATGTAAGGTGGGACTGCATGGTCACTGGATCCTAGCTAGACTTGGGTCTCCAAGCTCAGGGTTCATCCTAGCTATGGGTGTGATGTTTTCCTTCCAAACCCATCTGTGCAAGGAGCAGTCACCCAGGCCTCCTGGCAGCGCCTTCACCACCAGCTTCAGCTGGGCAATCTCCAGAGCCTCCCACAGGGTACTGTCTGAGCATTTCTTCTCTGGGTCCAGGTTGAATCTGGGGAGAGGCAAAGGGTTTGCCTTCATCCTCAGAGCATCGACGGAGAACCCAGTGCTGGGAGGGGCCCACTGAGGAGGGAAGTATTTGGAAGAGTGGGATGGGGGACCCACAAATGCCTGCTTAAGCTTAATGAGGAAGGATGTGAAGGAGACCATCCTCTGAAGACTCCGCTCTCCATCGTGTGCAGAGAGCAAAGCTGGCCTGGGGCTGGGGCAGGAGGAGTGTAGGGTCTCACCTGATGGTGCCGCTGAAGAGGACAGGGTCCTGTAGGATGATGGACAGGCGTGAGCGGAGCGTGTGCAGCGGCAGCTTGGCGATGTCAATGCCATCAATGATGATGCGCCCTGTATAGAGATGATGTCATAGGTCCAGGGCCACCAGGTGGAGGTGGTGCTGGGATGGGCTCAGCCTGGGACACTGATCCCACTGAGGATACGGAAAGGCTGCTGGCTTTCCTGGGTCTTGCCTGGTAGCTGTGGGTACACGTGTACACGTGTGACAGCTAACACACAAATCACCTTCAAACATGTCCACCATTCGGAAAAAGGCGAGAGAGAAGGAGGACTTCCCACTGCCTGTGCGGCCGCAGATCCCAATCTGGAAGCAGAGAAGCAGGTGCATCGCTGTGGCCCTGGGATGTGCACAGGTGCAGGGTCACAGCACCTCCTCTAGTCTCGGTTTCCTGACCAGCTTCTCTTTGGCTAGGCTGGACCCGGGGTTGAGCTTGTTTCCTGTGGTGGGTTCAGAGAGGGCTCTCTCGGCGACCCAAGAGTAGAGCACAAGCATAGGTGGCTAGTTGCACAGGCCTTGGTCTAGGTCTGCTGGGAAGACCCACATCCTGTTTGGTAGCTGTCAGGGAGTGAGGGCCCTGGTGTGCTTCTGTGGGCATGCGGGACGGTGAGTGTGCCATGTGGGCATGCGTTTGAGTTCTCCACCTGCAGTAGGGCCACACTAGACCCTACTGCTTTCCAGCTCTTGAGTCCCAAGAGAAAATTTACATAAAGGACTGATACAGAGACTGAAATAGTGATACTGAAACACCAGGGTGGAAGAGACAGGCAGGGGCAGACATTCCCCAAGGCTGGACAGAGCAAGACAACACCATCAAGGGGGACAGAGAGACAAAGGCAGAGAAAGAGGGATGTGTCAGAGATGGACTGAATGAGGGATGTGAGGACCCAGAGTGCTGGGCAGTGTCAGTGTCTCTCTCTGCTTGAGACCTCTGCTCTGAAGGTCAAGAGGTCAGGGAGAGCCAGGGACCCCTTACAGGGAAAGAGCCTGGCAAAGCTCTCTAAACCAAGGAAGTCCTATATGACAGTCTCTGCAGTGGATGGAGCCCAAGGGTAGGAAAGGGGCCACAGCCGACTGTTACCCACCCGATGGGCTCCCACCCCAGCTGACCTTCTGTCCCGGGGAGATGAGGGCGTTGACGTGCTTCAGCACAGGCCTCAGGGAGCTGTCATAGCGCACACTCAGGTTTTGAATTTGGATCTTCCCTTGGTCTGGCCAGTTCTTGGGGATCAATGACGGTGCTGAGGGCCAGGCTGGGGGTCAGCCACCAGGCACAGCCACCTCTAGCATCCAGAAAAGTCACCTGCCCCCCACCGGGGACACCTCCTGCAGGTTCTCACCCAGGAGCCCCTCATAGCTCTCTGCCTCCGTTTTCAGGAGCGTGTGGATACGCTTCACAGCCCCCAATTGGATCTCCATGTCTGCCAGGTTCCTCACCATCCAGTTGAGGTAGTTGGAGACCTGTGTGTGTATGGAGGGGCAAGCCAGTCACAACTGCTGAGCAGTGCCCATTTTCCACTTAGCCTTCAGGATGATTCT
>JADRCH010000197.1:142317-184750 GCA_019843965.1 Rhynchomys soricoides | reverse complement strand
GTTTACCCATCACCTGTTTACCCATCACCTGTTTACCCATCACCTGTTTACCCATCATCTGTTTACCCATCACCTGTTTACCCATCTGTTTACCCATCACCTGTTTACCCATCTGTTTACCCATCACCTGTTTCCCCATCATCACCTGTTTCCCCATCACCTGTTTCCCCATCACCTGTCTGCTGTTCATTCATCAAAACCTAGGTGGGGGTACTATCTCTCCCACATCTCAGATGAAGAAACTGCCCCTGATGCCCAAGGGCAGCATCCGAGTCCTTCCTGCCCCAGCTGCTGCCACTCACCATCAAGGCATAGGTGAGGCCCAGGCCCACCAGGCCAGCAGAGAGCTCCCTGTGCAGGGAGTTGGAGATGGAGGTGGCAGCTGCAATGAGAACCACGCATGCTCCGATGTATTCCTGAGGAAGGACAGCAGCAGGCCCAGGGTGTTGTGGGTCAGAGCCACAGGTACCTCATCCTGCCTCAGACAGCCCACACTCATGCAGCTGCCACACAAGGGGCTGGCAGAAGCTGAGGTCTAGGAGCTCATGTTCCCTCTGAGGTTATGCACCATACTCCCCAAGGAAGGGTGCCTCGCCAGCTGGCCCCATGACCCCCCCTGTGTATATCACATGGCCCACCATGCTTGCCAGCTTCCTCCTCCTCATCTGACAGGGTCTTACAGCCCAGGTGGACCTTGAACTTTGCATCCTTCTGCTGCTATCCTCAGAGTGTGGGGATTACAGACATGATGTGGGAATCGAACCCAGGGCTTTGAGCATACTAGGCAAGCACTCTCTCAGCTGAGCTACACTCCTAGTCCCGGCCTCCATCCTGCACACCCCCACTCTCTGTGTTCCTGGAACACCCCTGGGAAATAGGGAGGCTCTGGGTCCCCATCATCAGCTCTCCCCCCTTCTGTCCTGCATCTGTGTTTGCCCCTTGTTCCAGCTCTACACTCTTAACAGGACCCCTGCCCCAGGACCCACAGTGGGGGTGGCACTTACCATGCGGACTTCCAGCCACCTGTTGGCTGCCGTGAGGAAGAGGGAGGCAATATTGTTGGAGTCTGTGTACTCTAGGAGCTTCTGCTGGAACCGGGCCTCGTACCTGGAGGATGAGCAGGATGTGGAGGAAGAGGGTGGGGCTTACAGAGAGGACTAATGGAAAGAGTGCTGTCAGCAGCTCCCAAACAGGCCAGCTCTTAGGTCGACCACAAATGTGGTCCCTATCTCTGTCCACCTCTCTCCTGCTTCTAGCCCTCTAGGGGTATATCAGATCCCGAAGAGCGTGTCTGGTTTTCTTTCTACCAGGTGTCAGCTTATCTTTTCTGTCTCAGTGTGTCCTCCTCAAACATCAATAGCATCTGGTATTAAGAACCACTTCCTCAGTAGGGACCAGTCATGCTCAACGTTCTCTCCTGCCATTCACTATGCAGTAGCCTCCCCAGCCCTCAGGTCACAGTCTCCTCTCCAGCCCCCAAGCACCTGCACGCTTTCCATCACCTGGCAGCTTTCTCCCTTCATCTTTATAAATCGGCTCCCTTCTCAACCTCCAGGCCTGACCTCAACTGCACCTCCTCAGAAACGCCTTCCGTGGCTCCCCCTTCCCTCCAGTGCTTTGTCTCTGCATCCTGTCAATTCCTCTAGCCATTTATGATCCACCTCGCTACAGACAGGCATGTGTGAGCGTAGGAAGTGCATCTGCCAGGCTCCCAGAGCCTGATGCCATAGTGAAAGCTTTAGAGGAAGAAGCACACTGTCCCTCCTAGCTTGGTCCTCTCCAGTGGGTAGGACGTTGCTGGACAAGGATCTCTGAGCTTTCTCTTGTCACATTCCTCCCGCACCACTATCCATAGACCTGCCTCCTCTGAGGTCTGGGTTCCTCTGTCACCTCCTTCAGACCCTGCTGGCCTTAGCCAGGCCCTGAGGTGGTGTGGAAGTACGAGCTTAATGATGAACAGAGGGACCAATGAAAAGCCATCTTGACACTAAACTGGGGGTGGGAGGGAAACGAGTCAGGGGACTCAGAGGGACCGCATCATTTCTGGGCAGAGGACTCGCATCCAAGGATGCTAAAGAGCATCATCTCCAAGGTGTGGGGGAGTATGCGCTGCACAGACAAGTGGTGGATGTGTGTGGGGGATGACAGGTCTGAGGTGAGTGTGAGTCTTGGCATGAGAAGGGCTCGCGTCTGTGCATGCTGACGTGTGTGTGTGTGTGTGTGTGTGTGTGTGTGCGCGCGCATATGTGTGTACATGCATGTGTGTGAACATATGTGTGCCTGAGAAAAGGTGAGGAGAAGTGTATGGAGGTCTGAGGGCCTGTGTGCACGACATCATGTGCCTGGGGACTGGGAAAGAGCTCCACAGAAGTGCAAACCCAGACTGGCATCCAAGCATCATGAGCATGTTAGGATCAAGATGGTTTCTTCAAGGGCAAAATGGGGACACTGATTTCAGCATGTGAGCCACACTGAGCCCAGTGCACTATGGGAACTGCTGTTTCTCTCATGCCTTCAACACGCTTCCACTGCACCACTGTGCACAGACCTGCCTCCTCTGGGGGTGGGGGGTGGGGGTGGGGGTGGGGTGCGGGTAGCTGGGCTGAGCTTTGCAGCCACTTTCCCCAGACTTGGCTCCGAGAAGTATGTGCAAATTGGATGATGAACTCTGAAAAGCAGCCTTGATAGGGTCTGCCCGGTGCAGAGCAGCTGGGTGTAGGCGCACACCTATGTCACGTGCCTGTTTCGAGGGTGACTGTTAAGAACTCATATGCACTCCACCAGTGTGAAATCAATAAGGCTAGTTAACTTCCACCTGGGTAGACTTCAGGGCTCAAGCCAGCAAATTAGGCACATACAGCAGTGAATAAAAGGCATCTTTTCAAATTTATGAATCCTTCAGCATATAAGGGGGTGTGGGGAACTAGGCAGCAGGTCCTTGGCTGACAACAGGCTTGATCTGAGCCCTGGCCTTGCTCTGAGTCTAAGTAGCGGAGCTGGAATCTGCTCAGTCTAGCCCGCTTACGAAAGTCAGTCTGCAATGCCAGGCCTAGCCCAAGGGCTCTGGACACCAGTTTTAAAACTTAGAGCAGAGGCTAGGCCCAAAATTGAAGCAACCTAGGGTAGCCGGGAGTGGAGTCTGGACCCGCATGCTGGGTTTCAGGGCTTCTGTAAGGAGAGGTTCAGGCTTGTGAGGGGTAGGGGGTATCCAGGAGATATAGCCTGAGCTAGGGCACAGCTCTGGTCTGGTTTCCTCAGATGACATCTGAGAGGTGAATTCCCACAGGCCCACTTGCCCTAGGAATGCGTATGGTCTGTGCCAAAGCCCAGGGCACCTCTCCTAAGGCTGATCTTGGACTTAATGGTAAGGGGAAGAGATGAAAGTCTTAGACCCTCAGCTGATCCCTAAGCCCTTGGGTTGCTCCTGACACAAGGCTTGGTGTCACATGGTGATTGTCATGCAGCTGTGCCATTCTAAAAATAACCTGTTGTCACTTTCCGGGTTAGTTTTGAGATGAGAACCCAGTGGCGTGGGTCAGGGGTTCACTGGTCTGGCTAGGAGGGGACTGAGGCTCCAGGAGATCCAACCACTTCTTGGTTGTGAGAATGGGGGTCTTCTCTACTCCCTGTTACCTGCAGATAATCCTAGCCCAATACTGCCACTGGAGGAGGTGACATGGTGCCAGGGCCATTGAACTGTCAGAAAACTCCTCAGGGTGAGAGAACTCTTGCCTGTCCTTTGAGTCATAGCTTCTGTAACTCCTCCTCTAAGAAGCCTTCCCTGACTGCTTCCCTTCTATGCTCCCAAAGCCTTTCCCCCATGTTTAGTAAAGCGATGGCCATATGGCCTCTGGGGACATGTGACACAACTTTAGTGCCTGGCACTGGTTCAATACGGGAGGAACTCAGTGATTGTCATATGGATGAATGGTCTCAAATCTGGGCTTTGTGGGGCATTTCCCAGAGAGGTTTTGTGACTGCTCAGTGCCTCAGTTTGCCTATTTGTGCAGTGGGAACAATCATGCTCAGCACCTAGGGTCACAGTGCAGAATGAATTGAAGTGGCACCCTATTTGGTGTTTGGTGACATTAACCGTGGAAGGCCTCAGGACTGGTTCCAGGTGATAGGGCCTTTCCAGTCTGGACAGATTTGTCCCAGGCTGGTTTCTTGTCATGTCCCACCTTACTTCTGAGGCCCATAGCTTGTCTGCAAGACTGGGATTTCACATCTGGAGTCCACACGGCCTGTTCCTGCTAGTGGACATTGCCTAGGCCTATGGTGTGATTAAGACAGGTATGCTCTGGGCCTTCCTAAGTAGGGTCCTTTGAAGTCATACCTGTGAGCCTAAGGCCAACCACACTCCATCCCACTCCCACCTTGGGGAACTCTGGGCTTGTACCTGAAGGCACGGATGGTGGTGAGTCCTTCCACAGTCTCAGCAAAGTGGGAGAGCAGAGGGAGCTGCGTTGTGTCATCCAGCTGCTGCAGGTCTCTGTGTGAGCAGAGTGGTTAGGACGGCAGCTTGTGCTCAGCCTCAGCAGGGGTGCAGCTACAACCACCAGGAGGGCAGCTTTATCTCTTTCAGCTTCCATTTCTCCCTTGCTGAGACTGGGCCTGCAACACTGGGATGCTACTGGGGATGAATGCCTATGTGGAATGCTTCAACCGAGCCAACGAATCATCCTGGGCAATGTCCACCTCATATCTGGCACTGAGATAGGGGTGGTGTGTGTGTGTGTGTGTGTATCCACTTCACAGGTTACAGGACAGCAGCCAAAGGAACAGAAAGGCCAGATTAGACCTCAGTTCCTTGTTGCCTAAGAACCACAGCGGGCCTCAGGGCATCCTAGGCCAGGATCCTGGGTGGGGAGAGGAGACTACAGGTTTCCATGGCAACAAGGGGCCTCTTGCTCCCCACAGCCACATATCATATGCAGGTAGGCCAGCTGGAAAACAAGGAGCGGTGTCCCCAGACACTGTTGCAAGAGCCAGATATCAGAGGAATGGGGCGAACATGTCCTCCTTGGCAGAGAGGTGAAGTTTGCAGGAGAGCTTGTGCCACAGGGTGTATAAAACAGTATGTTTGAAAAGACACTGCCATTTTGCTAATGCCAATGCAGAGTGTGCCCCCCCGGGCACCTGGAGATTCTGGGCCAAACAAAAAGCCATTTATATCAATGTTGATTCTTATGGGCGGGAGATTGGGATGGAAAATACATTTAAACATTTTTCATCAACTGTATGCACTGGGAAAGGTGCTTAACTTTTATGACCATGACCTGAAGTATAAAAAATAGTACATTTTGTATCAGGCAGGTTCCCATGCTTACATAGCCAATACATAGGTTTCATGTTGTGAAATACAGTCTGATAATTTATGTTATAGATCAAAATAGAATGCATATGTACAGACACATGTGTGTGCAAATGTGTGTTCATGATAGATGAGTGCTCTACCCAAGCTATAACTCGATTCTAGGCTTGGTTCTACCTTGCTGTTTTCAAAATTCTAATTATGAGTCAGGGTGCCGACTTAATGATGGTTGTAATTGGCAGTTTGAGTAACTGTGGCCTGGAGGGTCTTTTAAGTTTTCAGTCTAATTTTTTGAATCAATGAGTTTAACAGAATCACTCTTAGGAAGAACTCTCTAGAGAATATACTATAATACTATGAGTAGGAAACATGTGTGCATGTGTATGTATGTTTGTGTGTGTGAGAGCATATGAGTGTGAGTGAGCATGTGTGTGTGAGCATGTGCATGTGTGTGAGCACGTGTGTGTGAGCATGTGTGCATGTGTGTGTGAGCACGTGTGTGTGTGTGATTGTGTGGTGAGCCTCAGTTTCACAAGGGCAAATATGATCCATGAGAGTATCTGCAAGAGGCTCAGTTCAGTGCAGGTTTCCAGTCATGCTCTGCATCCCTGTGGACCTGGAAGTGAGCTAATTCATCACATTCTCCTGTCAGGTGCCATCTGTCCCTCCTCCGACCCCCATTGGAGACCAGGGCTGATTTCTAAGTCAGTTTGGTTCCTGGGATTATACAGTCCTCATGGGACGCACTTGGGGCATATGAATGGAGGGCACAAATACCCCCTGCCCTAGCAATCCCGCTCCTGACCCATCTCCCAAGGAAGCAATTGAAGTACGAACTGTGGAGCGTGCGCCAGCAGATGAGACGTTAGGATGGGCATTTCCTCCACTTCTATCGGTTATTTCTGTTTTCAAGTTTTGAGAAGCATGACTCTATCACTTTTATAATGATGATTCTGGCAAGTGTACCAAACCGCCATCGCAAAGGACCTCCTCTCTCTGCTCCCACTCCTCCACCCGCCAGACGAGAAACGTTGCTGTCACCTGGATGCCACTCGGAAATACTTCTGGATGAAGTAGCACATCACAGCTAGGGGTAAGAGGGCCACAAGGAACACAGGTGTGACGTAGGAGATGACAGTCAAGGCGGAGACACAGAGTAGGGTGGATCGGCTCAGACACTCCAGCGTGGATGGGATGTGCTGGGGAGGCGGGTGGAGACAGTGGGGACATTGCTGTGTTAGACTCTTTGGAGTACCATCTGCCGCCATGTTTCTCACTTTATTCCAGGTTGATATATATCTGTCTGGCTACCCTGCAAACTCTCTGGGGGCAGGAATTCAGACTCTGTTTTCTCACCATCTAGTAAGATGTCAATAAAGGAGTTAGGCTGAATCCATGCAAATATTTAGAATATTCTGGAACCTTCCTAATTGAGCCAGTGGAATCTTCAATGGAAGCCAAAGAGGCTTCAGTCTTATGAAGCTCTCAGGCGAGGCCCCAGACCCCAAAGCAGTATCAGTCAGGGCAGAACACTGGGCTTCCACACAGGGACACTAGGCTCCTTACACAGGGCTTTGAACATCTATGGCCAGCATCTAAGATGAAAACCTTCCAGAATTCCCGGGGAAGCATGGCATAGTCAGTACCTGGTCAATGGTATTACAATCAGATGAAAATCTGTTCAGGATACTCCCCAGGGGCGTGGTCTCAAAGAACCTGAGGGGCAAGCAGACCATTAGTTACTGACAGATTTACTCTTTGTTCATGAAAGGAGAGCAGCTATTTGTTTGATTTAAATATTACTAGACCATCTGTGGGTCAGGCATCCTAGAAGCAGTTGCTTTTGTAGGTCAGCAAATATCTGGCCTGTGTCCTTGAGAATTCCTACAGCTACTCAAAGGGTGTTGACTTCTGTTTAGTCTTCCTGACTTGCAGGCTCACTGTGACCACTGATAGCCTCCTCAGATTGACTCTTGGCAACTGTTCCCTTGGGACACAGAGCCCTCTCCCAGGAAGGCTGTTCCCTGGGGACAGTCTATCAGCTGGCTGACAGTGAGAAGCTATGCTAGCTGTCAGCACTCTGGCTGCGACCTGGAGTTGGCCCAACCGAGCCAGAGAGCTTCTGAGCTTCAGACTAGGGGCAAACAAGAAGGTAAGTTAACAAGGCCGCCATGTTCCTCAGCCACAGAGACAACAAAGCTGGACAGTGAAAGAGTAGCCAGGCAGAGGGGTAGCTATGAGGTGGAGTTACGGAGGTCTGGAAGCCATGAGGCTGGGGAATCAATATGCCTATGTGGCTCCAAATCAAGTCTGACCAGCCAGTCAGGCATGATGTTAAAGCGTCTCGACACCTGGCACTTTTAGGGCTCTGTTCTATCTCATTAGGGTGATTCAAACAGTTAATCCTACCCCCAATGTCAGAAAATGCAGGCCTCGGAGGGAGGGGGGAGAGGAGGCAGTAGAACTTGTGGGCAAAGAGAACATACCACCTAGGGAAGGGAATTAACCTTTATCAGAAGTCCATAGACACTCATGTTGAAGGTAGACGTGGTCACACATCTGATGAGCCAACCATGTAAAATGCTCACAGGGGTCTGCTGAATAAATACCAATTCTCCCTGCTTCTGGCTACACACACACACACACACACACACACACACACACACTCATGAGTCACCCCTACAAGCCTGTGACAGAGGACATCTGTGGTCATTTTATAGATGAGGGACTTAAGATGCAGAGCATAGTGACCTGCCCTGCTGTGGTTGAGTCCGGGGTACCTCATGGGGGCCAGGATGATGCGGTTGAGCAGGCTGCGGTGCAGCCTCTTGGCCACCTTCAGTCCTGTCCACTCCACAGTGACAGAGGTGACAAGGCACAATGCGATACCCAGGCTGCAGAGCACGGTGAATACCATGGCATAGACAGACTGGTCCAGGGCACACTCCTAAGTGGGAAGAGAATGAGTGTGTCCTGGGCTGTGTGTGGGCTCACCCCCCCCCCCCCCGGCCCTAGTATGGGCTGCAGGTGTACCTGGCTGAGGGAACAGTTCCTGGCGGCAGGGCTCAGGACCAGGGCACTGTCCGTCCACTTGGCCAGCCAGTAATCAATGGCCACCAAGACCATATGCTTGAGCAGCTGGGAGAAGACAAGCAGGGACAGGAGCAGGATGCCAGCCGAGGACAAATACTTAGTGCAGGCTCGCCACGGGATCTTGGCTCGCTGATGCAGCACCGAGGATAGGTTGTCATCTTCTTCGCTCTCAGCCGCCTCCTCTGCAGGTTGCAAGAACCCACCCTGAAGCTTCACATATCACAACCCTCTGAAGGTAAACCAGGGGACATCTTATTCCCACTTATAGATGGGAAAGCAGATAGAGAGAAAGAAGATGCTTAATCAAACCACATTTTGTGACCATTTCCAGAACCCCTGGGGTTTCAGTTTCTCTCTGTGTGATGGCTGATACTGTTAACTACAATCACTTATAAGACAAGCCTCTGGGCAAACAGAGAGGGGTTATCTACACTAGTTACTTGAGGTTGGCAGACCTGCCCACTGTAGGTGGCGCCATTCCTTAAGCTGGAGTTCTAAACTGAATAAAAAGGAGAAAGTGGGCTGAACATTCATGGCTCTTGCTTCATGAGGACACAGTGTAACCGTCAGCCTCACTCCAGCCACCATGCCTTCCCAGCCATGATTAGAGCATATCCCTAGACCTGCAAGCCCAAATAGACTTTTCCTAAGGTAGCTTCTTGTCGGTAGTTTGGCATAGCAACAAGGGAAGCACCTAGCATATTGTCGGTGTTGACTGCACCCGGCTGGTGGTCATACCTTCTTCTTCATCTTCATCCAGCAGAAGGCCATCTCTTGAGGACATGGCACGGGGCAGGCCCTGAGATGGCTCTGGGGCTTTTCTTTCCATGACTGTCTCCTGAAAGACATATGGAGCCTGGCCAATGTCCCCACAGTGTGCTTGTGGGAAAGTAGATGTTAGAAGCGACTACCCTAGTGATGACTGGCTTACAGGTTGTTCCCACCTTAGGGAGGCACGCGGACACATGCTCATCTTACCAGAATTAACTTCTCTTTGTCAACTAACAGCATCCCAATATCTCATTGGAGTGTACTCCTGTTGTGTGTGGAGAGAAGCCTAGCCTTGAACCGTCTACCCTCCTACCTCAGCCTCCCTGGTGCTGGGATTACAGGTGTGCACTGCCACACTTGTGTCTCCCCTGTCCTTGGTCTCTGAGATTCAAGCAACTCAGGTGGGTGAATGACCATGGACTGGCTAATGCTCACATTCTGCCATCCTAGCTGTAACGATCCAGTCAGGGTGAGCATGTGACCAGACTGAACTGTGAAAAGCACTCTCTGACTTCGGAAAGGAATCCCAGGGCTGCTGAGACAGCACTGCTGCCTGAGAATGGCTGATTTGAGAGCAGTGAAGCAAAGTGTCAAAGAGAAACAGTCCTGGTGGTGATCTGGCAACAAATGAAGCCACCACTCTCCCGGGACAATTTCTTATGTTGCCCCGTTCCTTTGTTTAGCTAGCTTGAGCTGGTTTTCTGGAGCCTTTCAACTGCATGGCATCTGTGTGCACCTGATTCTGTCCTGGGTCCCTGCACAGGGCCCAGCTTTGCCCTTTGCTTCTGTACAACTCTATTCTGTTGCTGGGGGGCTTCCTAGGGGTGGGTGAAGACAGTCAGGCCTGTGAATCCAGATTCTGCTAGAACCTTCTATCCAGGGGCGGCTGTGTGGCCCCTATGTTCTCACCTTCTCCAGCTCTTGGTCCTGCCGGTTCATGAGGGTCTTCCAATGCTCAAAGAGCTGGCACTCAGACCTCTGGAAGTCCTTGAGTGTCCCCTCCCTCTGAATGGTGCCGTCCTTCATAGCAATGATCTGCCAGGGCAGCCAGGAAACAGGTTTGGCTTCCTTAGAGGAGTCTGAGACAGGGGTGTAGCATCTTTCATGCTCTATCACTCATTGCCTTAATCCACTGCCTGTGTGGTCTGGCAACCTACTCTCACCATACCGTAACCTCAGTGGGTGACTTTGCAGAGCTAATGGGTGTACCTTGGCCAGCTCTGCAGGTTACCCACAGGACCCTGTCAACATCAGTTTCCATATGCTGAGCAGGCCAATTGTTTGTTATCCTGAGCTGTACCCGATGGTAGATCTATCAGTTGGTGGTAACACACTTGTTAATCCAAGTGGGTGTGGCAGTGCCCCTTTGGAATCCAGCAAACCCTGTATTTGGAGCACCCAATGTCACCATCTTAACAGAGCTGCTGTAAATTGTCACCCATCCCGTCCTGGGGTCCTGTGCATAGGTACCTCAAGGAACCATGTGTGCCTTACTGGACTCGGGGTCGTTCTGAACTACAACCACCTTCTGAATTCGCTTTACCTGTTTTAATAGCACTTAATAGAATTTTTTTCTTTTGGCCTTTATCATAGTGGAGGAGGTTCACATTCCGCATGAAAGATTTATTTTGAGAGAAATTAATTAACAGGCCTATTTGGCTCAGCCTTAAAGATCAGAGAGGGTCTCAGATTGTGGCTGCTGTCCAGGGAAAGTTTGGTTTAGGAGTAGGCAGGTGTGGACTTGCAAAGGTCCATTGTTTTTATCTCAGCATTAAGTGATTCCCAATGAGACGGAGAGAAGTGTGTCCCTACCTATTGAAGACCAGGGTTGGGGTGTTAGTCAGCATGGGGTTCACAATACCATGTTCTGTGGAGTGCGGTGGTCTGCAGGACTGCTGCTACTGTTCCAGCATCCTCCATATGACAGAGGTTCTAACCCCCTCATCCCCAAAGGCCAAAGGCTCAGGACACAGCTCTCCCATCTAAGCAGATCATGCGCGGCCAGGGGAAGCAGGCAGGACAAGGCCTTCTAGACGGTAAGACTGAGTATCTACTTTTCCTCAGACTGTCTGGTGCTCATCTAGGGGACACCAAAAGGGAACCAAGGCAGGCTGGGGATGTCTGCAGGCCTGAGCGACACCAAGACTCTGCACTACGAGTATTTCTTGGCCTGCACAAAACCATGCAGGGCTGGAGTCTTGTGCGATAACCATTAGTCATTGCTTCTAGTCATATGACTGATTCTTCTGGAGACCACACACACACGCACACACGCACGCACGCACTCACATGCACGCACTCACACACATGCACACACGCATGCACGCACACACAGCCCCACAGTCTGTCCTTTGTGGCCCCTTACCCAGTCTGCATGAGGCAGGTACTGTAGCTTGTGGGTCACCAAGACCACTGTCCTCTTGTCATCCCGGAGCAGCTCAAGGATGCCAGCCTGCATCAGGTGGTCACTCAGATGGACGTCCAGAGCTGAGAAAGGATCATCCTGAGAAAGATAAGGTAGAGGCAGGCTTGTAGGAAGTGGCAGAGGTAAGCTGAACTCTCCAGAGGTCTAACGAAGCCAGTCTAGGTACTGATGAAGGTTAGCTACAAGGCCTTGGACCACCCGCCTAACCTCTCTGGGAATCAAATGTCTCAGTTATTTAAATAGACCCTATCAACTCGATTCCTGTCTCCTGAGCCACAGATGGCTATCCATCTCCTGTGAAGCCGGAACTCCTCAGTACAGTCTCCCAGTCACTCTCCAGTCTGCCCAGTCTTCCTTCCTAGCTCTACTCCTCACCCGTCCTTCCCAAGCTCCCTCTATTCCAGATTACCATTGAGCCCACCATTCTAGCCTTTGCCAGAGCTGTTCCTTCTGTGTGGCATGCTGTTCTGCCTTCTGTGTACTGACTACTTTCCACCCACCACTCACCCAAGCACAAGTCCATCTGTGTCTTGCCCTGACCAGTTCCTAACTTCCCCGTCCTCTCTGTCCCAGAGACAACTCTTTGCAAAGCCAGATCAGACCATCTGCACACTCCTGCCTGCAAGGCCCCCAAGATCTCACAACCCTGAGCCTATGCTTGTTACCGATTAATTTAACGAATGGAGGAAAGCAGCAGCCACTGGACTTCTATCCAACAGAGTTGTTTATATGTCAGGTGGGACCTTGGATAAGCTAGAACTTCATAACTGCTAAGCGTGGGCCAGGTCTAAGAATGTATAGGTGGAGCATCACTCGTGAGGAGTGCTGGGCGTGCTGAGGACTCGGGGAGAGGAGAAAGCTAGGGTCGCCCCCCTGCCCTTTTGTTTGATTGACAGGCTCTCTTCCAGGAAGCCCTCTGAATTCTCCCACCATCACAGCTGTCTCATGGTCTGGGCCACACAGCTTAGTTTTAAACTAGCTGTGTTTCCTACATGGATGTGAGCCTTTCTCCCTAATCAAACCTAATCGAGGTCAAGGGCTGGGTCTTACGATTCCTTCAGTATCAACCAAGGCACTTAGCCCAGAGCTGGATATGAGATAGGAAAGTTTTATCTCATGCTCGGTGGCTGGAGTGTTGTGTTATAGGGTTCTCAGAACAACTTGAGTTCCCTGGAATGATAGCTCGGCAATTCATTAGCAGTGTCTAGCCTGACAAGCTGGGAAGTGGTGCCACACACCCCATGTGTTTGCATTCTGATAGCTGGGCTGCATAGGTGTTGACAGTTGGGGCTGCTCTGTTGACCTTTAGAAAGGCAGTCCCTAACCACAGCTCCCCTCCCCTCAAGGTTATTGAAAGGCTCAATGGGAGGCCCACAATGGGTTATCAGCACTGTTCTAGCCTGCCTCAGTTTCTCTCTAAGTAAGATAAAGGCAGTATCTCTGGGAGGATTTGATTTTGGTTAGAGAGGCTGTTGGATGATGAAGAAGAAGAAGATGATGATGATGATGATGATGAAGAAGAAGAAGAAGATGATGAAGAAGAAGAAGATGATGATGATGATGATGATGGCGGCGGCGGTGGTGGTGGTGGTGGCGGTGGTGGTAATGTTAGGGAACCGTGATGATGTTAGGGAACCGGGCAGGCAGAAGTGAGGACCTCAGGGAAACTTCATCTGGGACACTCACCAAGAAGACAACATTGGTGTGCTGGTAGAGGGCTCGGGCTACACTGATTCGCTGA
Source organism: Rhynchomys soricoides (assembly GCA_019843965.1). Taxonomy (NCBI): domain Eukaryota; kingdom Metazoa; phylum Chordata; class Mammalia; order Rodentia; family Muridae; genus Rhynchomys; species Rhynchomys soricoides. The sequence goes on along the minus strand of JADRCH010000197.1, from coordinate 171,406 downwards.
CGCTGACCACCAGACAAGTTGATGCCCTGTCATCAAAAGAGAGGAAAAGATCATGCCCTCAGCCCTTCAGGCTCTCACTATGCACTTGAAGAGACGTAGTCATCCCCCAGCTTGGAGTGGCTGACCTCTCCCATCAGCCAGGGTTCTGTGTAAATATTCCTCCAAACTGAAGTGTTCTCTCCTGGATAAAGAAAGGAGACTTATAAGACTCAGGGAGCTAAGGAACCATATGATATTCAGGAACTAAGGAAAACTCACAAGGTTCAGAAAGCTCCTGAAACTTACAAGATTCATAGGGCCTTCCCCATGGTCATATCAGCAGAAGCAATTGCCAAACTGCAGTGAGTTGTGCAGGTTGCTGCAGTGGGCTTTGGGTGATACAGCTACCTTTGGGTCACTCATACTCCTGTAATTAACCCCAACAGACTCAACGGATTCACTAAGACAGATTTGGGGGGAACTGTCTTTTAGTCTGTTATTGCTGGCCTATCTGGGGTGAGCAGAGGTTTCTCTATGTCTCCCCAGGAGAGGTCACACAACACAGGACAATGGTCGTCACAATTTCATACTACTTGAAGCTCTTCAGCCCTTTCCTTTGTTCTGTTCCATCACTCATGCTTCCTAAGAAGGACCTCAAGGCACAGTGGGAACATGGGCAGGGAGCAGGGGAGGCTGCTACTAACCCGTTCTCCAATCTGAGTCTGGTCTCCATGGGGCAGGATGTCTATGTCTGGCTGCAGGGAGCAAGCTTCGATGACCATCTTGTACCTGGAGAGTAAGGACAAGGGGGAGGGGGCTGTCAGATGATAGGCCTGGTCAGAGTGGGGCCTCAGTCCTCGCATGGTCATTAGCCTGTGGGTTGCTGGGCCCCCCTGTGAGTGATGGCTTTAATGCACTTCCTGCCTGTGCAAGCAAACACCATGAGAATAGGAAAGAGCTAAGGTCAGCGCTTACACAGCCTGAGGCAAGTTAAATATTTGAAAGATGAAATTGTATCAGAGCAAATAAGCTGAGTGAGGGGTGGGAGGGGCTTACGGTCCCCGAGCGGTGGGAAATGGAGTCAGAGCTCATGCTGGCGCGCCATCTGGGCAAACCACTGCTCAGTGTTTGGAAGTGGTAATGATGATGCTTGATCAAATATTTGCCTCGCCTGTTCTTCTTATCATCTTTTGGCCAGCGTTTAGCCTGAACAGGTGCCAGGCGGCATCCATGGAGAGTTCAGAGTTTCTTGGCAGCTTTGGATATGACACCCATTTCAGCCATTTACTGGTTGGCCTTGGGTAAGTTACTTAAGCGTCAGAGCCTCGGTTTCCTCATCCATAAAATGGGCATAAGAGTGTTACTGTGTTGGGTAAGAGCACACACGTGAAGAGCCTGGTACTTTTCTTAGGCAACTGCTACGTTACCAGTGGGTGCAGGCTATGGCAGTCATTAGGGAGTGTTGAGGTGTGTGTGTGCATATGTGTGTACATATGTGTGTGGGGGGATGGGGAGGTGGGAACTGGAGATCATAGTGGAGAACTGAAAGGGTTAACCATGCCTAACTCAGTTCCACTTCTGTCCTAGCTAGACAAGGCAGCAATATCGTTTCCCTCCTCTCACAGATGGGAAGGGGCTGCTGGAACCCAGGGACATTTGGATCCTATCCAGGTGGACTAAAAGGTGCCGGCTGAACTGCAAGATGTCCAGGTGCCAAGGACCACACCCACCCCTCCCCAGTCTCTCTCCTGGAGGCTGTTACCGTTGCTTATTGAAGGGACTCTCGAAGGTGATGTTCTCCTCCACAGTGGCATTTAGCAGCCATGGTTTCTGAGATGCATAGGCCACGGGGCCTCTGCTCCTGGAACAGACTGGTGGTGAGTGTGAGGGTCTTCCTGGGAACCATGCTCAGGCCCATCAGTGGCTTAGGTTGGGGCGAGAGGATGGATGTGCTGAGGTAGCCAGGGCGTGGGACAGGAAGCCCCAGTGGATATTGGGTAACACAAATCAAGTTCTTCCTGATGGACTCAGACCTCCAAAAGGATTTTAGTTTCCACCAACACCACATTGTGCCTCTGTAACCCCAGGGACACAGTCTGCAGCCACACACAGCAGTCTGGGTACAGCCAGATTTAGGAACCCCATTGTTTGATCACATAGGTGTATGAGGAGACCCAGGACTTGGTTCATTTGTAAAGGAAAGGCCTCGTGACATAACGTGACATAAGCCTTTGGAGGGAAGTCTCCCCGGTTAGGAGGAGACCCTATGGAGCCGCTATTGGCACTGTTGCGTCTGGGCTTTACTCAGTGCTCTGGGGCTTCAGGGTCTAAAGGACATCTTGGAAAGTCCAAGCCTCAGGCGGCTAGATACGACTTTCATCATCCCCCTCCCCACCCCCAAACTGCTCCACCCCATCTCAACCCTGAGGCAGGGAGGAGGATCCCCAAGTGTCGTCAAACCAAGCAGTTCCTTAGCCCGGCTTCCTTACACCCCCAGGAGCTGCTGGACTCTACACAGGATATGTTCACACAAACAGAGCCAAGGAAGTGACATTCAGTGTGTTATAGTTTGGAAAGCCCCCCTTTCCACTCCCCTCCCCCCAGAAGCTGCTGAGAATGAACCAGCATGATGTTCAGAGATAGGGCAGTTCCCAGGCCAGAGAGGACCACAGAGCTCTCCCTGGGACCTGCAGCCGCTTCCAGGGCACAATGGCTCCACACGCTCAGCACAAGTACCTGGCATCCGAGTCAGCTGCTGTTTCCCGCTCTGGGTTGCTGTAGTGGAGGAAAGACCCGGGTTAGACTCCCCTGATGGGATGAGCTCTCTGTGGAGATTTCTAGCTTCTTCAAACCAGCTACTTCCTGCTTCTGTAAGCCCTGGTGTCCTGTCTTCAGCCACAGATGAGGTTCTGGATGTGGCTAGCCCAGAGAGCCCCTCTGCCTGGCCATGTGGATGTGTGAAGAGACCCAACACTTGGTTTGGGAGGAAAAGGGAAAGGTCTAGAGTCAGAGGGCCTGCCCACACTCTCCAGCCTCAGCCTGTGAGCTAGGTTTAAACGAGCAAACCAAGGCCTCAGACCAACAAGGTTGCACCCAACTAGGCAGGGTGCTCTGACCACAGCCAGGTTAGGCCAGGCAGTTGACAGGACCTGTACCATATGGGTGCCACCTACAGTTGGGAAGCTGAGAGAGAGAGGTTCTGAGAATCAACTGTGACCAAACACAACATAAGGAAGAGTCTTAGACCCTAGCGGAGCCAGTCAGGGAGACACACGGGCACTGGACTGTGGCCAGCTCTGAAGAGCCCCCATGTCAAATTTTCTGTTACTTCATTATCTTTTGACACAGGCAGACTTTCACAAGTCTAGGCTTTGGCTCAAGTTATGCGGTCACTAATGTTTGAGAGGTTGGAACTGTCACCACAATGGGGACAAAGTGGCAGACAAGGCAGAAAGCCGCAGGAGGGAGGTGTGTCTGTGTCCACGAGCTGGCAATTTGCAGAGGAGCCACCGCCTGCCTCTAGGTTTCCCCTGCGTTCTCAGGAGAAGGCTGTGCTGTCTCTTTATCAACAGTCCATTATGTTTGGAATTCTTAGACTTTCATTGCGCGTACTTAACACACCTGAACTTTCTGTGCAGCGTGCGGTATGACCATCTCTACTCCTCAGAGAACTTTAGATTTCCCCCCTGGTACCCCTGGAGCCTCCTAAGAAACATTTCTTCTTTTTTAATTTAAAGGCGGGGATTCTGGTGTTCCAGGCTGGCCTTGAACTCCTGATCCTCCTGCATTCACCTCTGAGTTCAGGGTTACAGGTGTGTACCAGCAGCCCTGGCTCCTGACCTTAATCTTGTGGTTTACTCACAAGCTTACACAGCCAGCACTGCCACCAAGTTCCAGAACATGGTCACCCCTAAACAAACCTTGTGTGACCAGTAGTCACTCTCCCTCTCCTGTCTCTCGCCAGCCTCTGGTCCACTCATCTACTTTTTAACTCTATTCAACATGACAATTTTTTTGTGGTGGTGGTGGGTAATCAGTAGGGTCTCATGTAGCCCTGTGGAGATTGTCTTGAATGTCTGATTCTCTTGCCTTTATATCGTAAGCAATATGGTTACAGGTGTGCAAAGCCACACCTGCAATGCTGGGGATTGAACCTCGGACTCTATGCAAGCTAGGCGAGTACTCTACCAACTGAGCCACATTCCCAGCCCAGACTATTTGTTTTTCCTATAAGAGCCTGCTTTATTGACTTCAATGAGTACGATATATATATATATATATATAATATAAATAATATATATATATAACAATAAACAATATATATATATATTGTTTGTGTGTTTTTGAGAAAGGTTCGTATTCTGCAGCCCTGATGGCTGGCTTGGAACTCACAGTGACCCCCTATATCTGCCTCTTGAGTGCTTGGATTGAAGGTATGGGTCACCATGTTCCTCTCATCATGGTATTTCAACACCACGGGTGACTGATACTTATATGTGCTATGAGCCTTAGAATGAGTAGAAAGCATGATCACATCTACGGTTCTTTTATTCTCCTCTCTGTAAACCATAGTTCACCTTCATCAGAACTGCATGGCTTAGCCCCATGGCTCTGAGAACATGAAACAGCACAATCCTGATTTCATAGTTGGCACTCTCCCTCACAGGCCCCACCATGCCAGTCATGCCAACCCTGTCCCAAGACAATACCTGGGGTCTTCTCCTTCGCTGTCTGGAAGGATGCTGGGTCGGACAGAAAGACAAACAGCAGTTATTCCCGTTACCATCCATCACACTAGAGTTTCATGGAGAAGCAGTCCCTACTCCTCCCCCCACCCAACCTCCCCCCATCCCCGTTTCCAGGGGCCTGGGTGGCTTCCTCAGTGCAGAATTGGCTCATCTTAACCTCAGCACCTGATGGAGGACCTCCAAATGGCATGGGCTCAGCTGGTGCTCCTGGCATTGGTCTGGGGCAGCAGAGAGGCTGGCTGGGCACCAAGATAGTTTCCTACCCTGGACAACTGAGCTCAGGGAGGGACTGTGACTTTCCCACAGTTACCTTCATTGCACACAGTGTCTATCAGACTGCAGGGTCTGAGAGTGGATCAGAAATAACTGGAGCAGCTGTCTCTAAAAAGCAGGAAACGTCAGTGTGCACGATGGGCTACCTGTGGTTTTCTTGAGTCTGCCAGTGCAGGGAGGTGAATTCTCTCACAGTAAGAGGTGCCTTGGGAAACAGGGATCTGAATCTTGGGGCCAAGTTTCTTTGCAGTCTTATTCCTGTGCCAGCTCAATACCCCTCAACCTTCCAGAAACATCTTCAACCAATGAAATGTGTACTTGTGACACACACATGTGGGAAAAACAACCTTCCTTGTATTCATGCAGGCTCTTAGGATTATAATTACTAAATTAGTAGAACTTTTAGATAGGGCCTCCTATAGGTCAAACTGACCTCAAGTTTGCTCTGTAGCCAAAGATGACCTTGAACTCCTGATCTTTCTGCCTCCACCCACTGGGTGCTGGGACTGTGGACCTGAACCACCACATCCAGCTCTCTTGTTTTAATAATGCTGAAGACAGCCATCATTTATTGTGCTTTTATACGTACTGATAAGCACTGTATAGAACGGTCTCTTAAGTTGTGTAGACTCATTTTGTTATTTATTTATTTACTTTTATATGTAGTTATGAGCCTTTGTGGAAGTCTGTTTACCATGTGCATGCCTGTTAATTCCAGAGGTCAGAAAAGGGTGTGTGGGTGCTGGGAACTGAACCTGGGTCTCCTGGAAAAGCGTCCAGCACTCTTAACTTCAGGACCATCTTTCCAGCTACCGAATGATGACATTAAATCTATAAAATAACCACTCGAAGGTTTGTTTTGATTTCTCAATTTCATTTTGTGCATACATCGGGCTCTGAGAGGCTAAGTAACATGTTCAAAGTCACACAGCCAGCAAATGACAAAGGTCTGATAGGTCCCCATCCTGCTCTGGGGCAGGACCAAATGAAGTGGTGAGGCATTTGTCATCACCAATCCCTGGCCTTGGTTCTGTGGTCCCTGCCCAGTCTCCCAGCCCCTGCCTAACCCAACTTCTCCAAGCAGGAGCTGACAAACTCCTGCCCTGTGGCCATGGCCCAGGTGAGTTTCTCTCAGGAGGCATTCCTTCAGAGTAGCAAAGGCTGTGGTCTGCATCTCCAGGGCCTCCCGAGGACTTAGCACAATCTCCTCTAGCCCTGACTCAGCCCTGACTCCGTTCATCTTGATCTTGGCTGCTTAATTAGCACTCTTAATGGACTGCCTTGCTCTTCATCAGTGCCTGTACGAGCCTGGTGTGCCCTGTGGGATTTAAAGGCAGCCCCCACAGTGCTTAGCACAAGACAGATCTGTAATAAATGGAGCTTGCTAGCAGGTATATTCATCACTGGGGAAGAGGGGAGGAGGGTGAGTTCTTGCTAGTGGCTATTGTCACGCACAGTCCCGAGGAGTAGGCACTCAGTCTGGCACTACCACTGCGTTCGGTCCCCACTTTACAGACGAGCACACTGAGACTCTGAGCTGGAGAAAAGGCTCTATGACCGAGTCAGAAAGAGAGGAAAAATCTGGGGTGCTACCACTTCCTCTATTGTATCCCTAAACTTCTAGCAGAGCCTTACTAGAGTTTGTATATATATTTTGAGCTAAAAAGTAAAGACTATAAATTTGGCAAGCACATTCTCTCATTGATTGTTGGAGTGTGTGTGTGTGTGTGTGTGTGTGTGTGTGTGTGTGTATGCATATCTGTGTATGCTTTGTATGTACTTGTCCATGTGGGGATGCAGTTCGAGGTCAGAGGTCCCTATCGAGTGACTTTCTCAGTTGCTCTCCACTGTGCTTTTTTGAGACAGGAACTCCCATGCACTGGAGTTCACTGCCCAGCAGACTCTGGGAGCCCATGTGTCTGCCTCCCGAGTTCTGGATTACAGGCCATGCAGCCTTGTACGCAGCACAGCAAGCAGTTGCTGACTGAATCTCTCTAGGGTAACCTGGTCCTCCTGGCCTGCACTTTGCATGCCAAGCTACACCATGGCACAAAGCCTGCCCTGCAGGGGCTCACAGTCTGATGGGTGAAAGCAGACAGACATACAGAAGAAAGAGATTTACAAGATCCCAGAAGAAAGAAGGAGGAACCAAAGGCTTAGAGAATTTTGAGGAAGGTAATACACAAATGGATGAAATGAAAAAGGCAGGAAACTCAAGGTGGGATAATACATGGTTTTATCTTCTTTATACTTGTGCGTCGATCCTAGTTTATGGTGCATTAAATTTTTATTTTTAATCATGTGTATTTGTGTGTCTGTGTGGGTATGTGCATGTGTGTGCTCACCTAAGGAGTCTAGAAGAGGCTGTTGGATCCCCCTAGAACTAGAGTTACAGGCAGCTGTAAGCCTCCCAGAGTGGGTGCTGGGAGCCGAGCTCAGCTCTTCTGCAAGAGCGGTAGACACTGCCGAGCCATCTCTCCAGCCTTGAATGCACCTCCTCCTGGAATTACAAAATACATGTTTTTTTTGAGTGGTACTAGGGATTGAATCCAGGCTTCAAGATGCCAGGTAACCGCTCTATCACTGAGTTACGGCCCCATCTTTCCTTTTATTTTGAGATGAGGTCTTACTGAGTAGCCCAGACTGTACTTGAACTCACAGGCCTTGAAAATGAGATCTAGGCTCACACCACCAGGCTGGGCAGAAAATGTAATTTTTAAGTCATTTGGAAGAGGAAGACACAAGGGAAGTCATATGAGCTGAACCTTGAGGGGTGGGAAGGATCAAGGCACAGGTATGGAAGGAGGGAATGGTCGGGCAGAGAGGGACACAGCACACGGAGACAGGCAGAGAGAAGAGGCAGGAAGATATGGCCTTATGGTTTGAACCCACAGCTGGGACATGTGACGCCCCTTTAATGAGGAGTGCCTATTTCCTTTCCACTGTGTGTGTGTGTGTGTATGTGTGTGTGTGAGAGAGAAAGAGAGAGACAGAGAGAGAGAGACAGAGACAGAGACACACAGAGAGAGACAGAGACAGAGAGACACAGAGAGAGCGCTTAGCAGCACAGCATATATATAGCTCAGTGTGGAGTGCAGAGCTTGGTGTGGGTGGGGAGTGATGGCTTGGCAGGGGGATTGCCCTTCTGCCCTGTGCTTGTCTGACACAGAGCAGCCAGAGGGAGAACTGAGCGCCTCCATGTGCACTGTACTCTGAATATAAAATGTTCCCCACAGGCCTGTGTACTGAACATCAGGTCCCCATTTGGCAGTACTATTTAGAGAGGTTGTAGAGGCTGGGAAGAGCCTAGCTGGAGGAAGTGGGTCACTGGGGTGGGACCTCGGGCTGTCTTGTTCCTGTCTTCTTTCCACCCTCTCTCCCTCGGCTTCCTGTGAACCACGAAGCTGTCTACTCTTTCATCCTTCCCGGCTGCCACGACATACGCCCAACCAAATCAACTGGGCCAAAGGCTGTGGATTTTGTTTTCTTGTTTTAAAGGCAGAGTCTCACTCACTATGTGGCCCTGGCTGACCTGGAACTTGCTGTGTAGACCAGGCTGGCCTCAAACTCACAGAGATCTGAAGGGTTGTAGCCATGAGCCAAAACAATTTGTTTTCCTCCCTTCAAGAGTTCCCTGGGTATTTTGATTACAACGGTGCAGAGGAACTCATAGCTCCCAGCACGCATTCAAGAGTATGGCCATGAATTCAAGGGGGAGATGAAGAAACTAAGGTAGGACAAGGGTAGGGACTTACAGGGCCTTTAGAGTTCACTGCCCCTCCCTCCTGCAGGTCTGTGACTGTCCTGAAGCATTTCCCCCCAATCCCTGGACGGTGGCTGCCAACACCAGATCTCTGAGACGCAAAGGGCAGGGTATTTTTCATTGCTTAAAAGGAAGAAAGTTAGTTCCAGGAAGGTGCTGTCACCTGCCCAAGGTCACGGAGCAAGGAAGTGGCACGGCCAGAACTAAGGAGGGCACCTGGCTGGTCCTATCCCAGTCTCTTGTCCATTGGCCGCCTCCAGGAGACTCAGGAGGCGCTAGAGTCCCCAGCCCTCCCCTCAGCACTCTTGGGTACACCTAAGGGTGGGTGGCAGGCAACTTTGAGCCAAACACCACAAATCAACCGGCAGGCTCCGAGAAAGTCCCAGAGCAAGGAGGGGGCATTATTGGGCACAGCTGGACATGCTGACAGGTCACATGTGGGTGCCTCAACAGGTGGTAGAGAGAAGGTAGCAGAGAGTCCTGGGGAAAACAGATTTGTTCTTCCTCATGGGACCTACTCCCCACCCTGTGCTTTCCTGAGACCTACTTCCTGATGGCTTTTGGGGACATTAGAAGTCACACTAGTGTAGGGACTGACAGCCTTATTTCTCACTTCCAGGAAACGAATTGTACCTGAGTGTGTCTGCTAATATTGACTTTATTAACGTGTATTCTTCTTAGAGATTACACAGGGAGTTTGCAAACTCCCAGGCTGACAGTTCACTGAGTCAGGAAGCCAGGGAGAGGCTGATGACTCATGAAAGGGAGCATGTGGGAGTCACGTGGCTCTGAGATCCAGAACCAGGGTCTGCTCAGGACAGCTCTCCATCCTGGGGCTCCTTCTACATAGTCCTATCTGTCTGGCGCATCCTGAGGGCAAGGACCAGACTCCCCTCCCCCCCTTAGTTAAGTGGAGAGGCTCTTGGAGAAGAGCCTGGAACTTTAAAGGGCCCAGAGTCACACAGACCAATCACAGCAGAGTGTGGGGTGCAGTCTCAGGGCTGGCTCCTCCCCAGAGTGGTTGCAGAAGCTTGGGTTAGGGAGCAACTTGAGCAAAGGCTTATGAGAGAGAAACACATTAACACAGTGCCTAGCTGTCCCTGGTTCATTCATTTGTAAATGAATTCATTTGCTAAAGTGACTATGGATTCAGAGAGGAAAATAAAATGTGGCTCTTGTCTCTGGGGAGCTTACTAGGGTCTCTCCTGGGAGATAGGCTAGGGTACAGTACGGGAATTTTGTTCTTGGCAAGGAGGGGCATGGCTGAATAATAACCTTTATCATAATATTCCTAGGGCTCCTGCTACATGCTAGGTTAATCCTCTCATCGCCCCTGTGGGTTAAAAGGGGAAACTGGTACAGGACGCTTATGGAATTTTCCAAAACACACAGATCAAATCTGATCTCAGGCAGCTTGCCCCAGAGCATCTGCTCCTGCCTGCTCAGCTGTACTTAGCTCATTCGGTCCGTGCAGGAATAAATGAGCAGTTGCCCCAACAAGCTGAACTCCATCTCCCCAGAGCGCTCTCGATGCTGCACCTTCCTAATCGCCCAGCTTCCGGCCCTGTTCACCCCTGGAACTTGTTTCTGGCCTTGGAAAAGATATGGCCCTTGCCTCTGGCTGTAGGCACTATCAGGAGGGGTCTCCAGTTAAAGACTATTTTGTCTTGGCTCACTTTGCAAGTGCACCATCTCTCAGAAGACCTGAGGTCCAATGTCTTGGGTTCGGGTCTCCTCCCAGGAGGGAGAAGCATTCAACATCCTTAGCTCCCATTCTTAGCTTACTGCCCCGAGATAGGTGTTCAGATGGAGACATGGCTACCCAGGGTTTTTCAGGAACCAACTGAGTACATCAGTGTAGACTCTCTCAGAGCCATTTTAATGAGCTCCTGACTGGCCTGCCCCTGGCCCCTTCCCCCACTCCATCATTCTTTATGAGAAGCAGGCAGTTCTACAGCCTTTCAGCTTCACAGTCTTCTCATGCCTGCTAATCATGGCAGGCTCGCTTCGTCCGTCCCTCGTCGCTGAATCCCACACACTCAGCATTCCAGCACCCAGAGCCATGCTCTTTAATATCAGCAGGCCTTTGCCTGTACAGGGACCTCATCTGTCACCTTCCTCTTCCACCCCTTCCTTTTCTATTAGGTGAGCTCCTCACACTCATCTGCAAGGGGCTTCTCAGAGCTTCCCACCCTCATCCCCGGACCACAGATCTCCTTGGTCTCTGGTGCTCTGGTGTCACTGATTTTCTTGCTCTCTCCTCTTGTTTTTGAGACAGTGTTGGCTGCCCTGAGACTTGATCTGTAGACCAGGCTGGCCTCAGGATCACCGAGATCTGCCTGTCTCTGCCTCTGAGTGCTGGGACTAAAGGCATGTGCCACTACCACACCCAGTAAGGAGCCAAGTCTTAACTATCATTGCATTCTGGGGCTGGGCACAGGGCCTGGCATCACTGGTGGGGTCAGTATACTTTGGTATGGAGAAGCCAAGGCTCGAATTGAGCCAGGAATGGGTTCTCACAGCCACCTAGGGATAGCTACAGGTTAACCTAGGGGTGCTTAGGGGGAGCTAGCCCATGGAGGAGGGCAAGGTGGATTCTGAGGAACAAGAATCTTGCCACCTCAACCTTCCTCCTGGCTTCAAACAGGCCTGGAAATCCACTGAAAATGGTGGGTTTTGATGAGTACAAAGCCTGAGGATTCATGTAGCGGCTCTGTGAAGTGTGTGTGTGCATGCGTGTGTGCGTGTGTGTGTGTGTGTGTGTGTGTGTCTGTGACACAGCAAAGAGGCTGCTAACTTTTGGGTCATTGGGTGAGAAGTTACTTCTTCCTGAAACTCTTGGGTCCTTTTAGCATACAGTGGCAGCTCACAGGTGCCCACTAGGCTGCAAACTCTACTTCTGCCATGATAAGAACTGTGTGATTTGCTTCACTTCAGTTTCTCATCTGTTGAGTGGGGAGAACAGGGTGAGGGGACAGATGGAGACACTGAAGGTCCTGGTCAGTGCCTGGCATGTGAAAGGCACCCAGCTTTAGCCACCACTGAGAGGCTCCTTGCATGCCCTTGGCTGGGGCAGGGTTTCTGAAGGGAGAGGGGCAGCAGCTAGACCGCAAGCACTGAAGCATCCTGGAGGAGAGGTAGAGGCCGAGCCAGCTGAATCCCTGGTATATCATTTGCTACCTCTGGTGGTCAGAGGAGCTAGCATGATGATATGGAGTTGGTGGTTGGGTAGAGAGGTGAAGAGAGGGAGGGAGCAGCCAGGTTCAGAGACTTTGGCTTGGGAGCTGTGTGGGGCACTGTTCCAGGGCAACTCTGGGCTTGAACTCTGTAATTTCTTCTGGAAAAGGTTTACCCTGGGGAGAAACTGAACCCAGACTGCCTTCAACATGGAGTTTAGAGACTAATTTTTCTCAGAACAGGACCCGGGGAAGTGGCCAACTCTAGGGTCCTGCTCCGACAGAAAGTGACCCAAATTCCCAGAGCCTCAGCTGCTGCTACCATGAAGTGGATGGCTTTGGTGAGGTCCTTTGCTAAAGCACTGGCTGCTTTCTTCAGCTTATAGTTCACTGACGCTTCTAGTCACAGACACATGGCTAAAAGGCAAAGGCTCATCACCAGAGGCGGAGGAGCTGCCATTACCACAGCTAGCACAACTCAAACTGGGCAACCTCGCTGCAGGATGGCGAGGGGAGGCAGGCAGGGCCACTTCTGCTCCCACACAGGACCCATCAGAAACCCAAAGGGCTCACCTGCTAGCCCATGGCCACAGCAGGGAGGGAGACTGGTTACTGCTGGGGGACACCATTCAGGAGCAGTTTGGAAAAAAGATACCATGAGTAAAGCCTGTGGTCAATTCTCTCTGCTCAGGTTTATCAAAACCTGTCATATCCAGCAATTTCCTTTTAAAAAAAAAGAAAACTAATTTTCTTCAAAACAAAACAAACCTGTAGGGTAAGCCACCTCCTGTTGAATTGGCTGCAACCTGCCCCTCCCCACCCCCTCCTGAATAAGAGCTGTGACCTCCAGCTGAGAGGACTAGGAGACCTCTTTCCCTGGGTGATGGCAGGGCACAGAGCCAGGCTTTATGAGGGCGGCTGAGCCAATCTCCTGTCCGGGTTCTGAGCACCTCTCTATCCTCTCTGTTTCTCAGTGTTTCCTCTCCTGCCTCTTGAAGGTTCATTTGATGTTCCTCTCTCAGCAGCTAATTTCACCGCCTTTTAGAAGTAGGTGGGCATAAATAATAGATCAACGACAGACTCCGACTAAGGTTCTCGCTCTTTAATTAAGATAGTGATCTTTGGAACGCAGTGTTTGCCTGGGTTACTTCTGGGCCCTCCACACACACCCTGAATGGTCCCTGTCTGCTTTGCTGATGGAAAACCTGGAATCAATGTTGGCTGGGATGAAATATAGCTCAGGAAATATGCGATTTAAGAGTGAACAGAACTAAGTTAGAATCTCTGCTTTGTCTCTGGCTAGTTGTGTGAATTAGGGCAAATACAGTTCTCATCTATAAAATGAGATTTGGTAGTAATACTCTGCTGGTATACATTCATGCATGGAATTGTGCAAAGAACCTGACACATCTCACAGCAAGGGTTGAATGGACACTAATGGTGACACTTTAGGAAAAACAATAGCATTTACCAAGTGTCTGCTCAATGCACAGAGGCATTCAATAAATGAATGGTACACCCTCCACAGAGAGTGATGGCTAGAGGGAGAGCAGCAAATGTTACCTGTTCCAGAAGACGGCCCCAGAAACCTTCTGCATCTCCCCGAGGGTGGCCAGAAGGAGTGAGGACTTGCCGCAGCCCACCTGCCCCACAATCATGGTCAGCTGGCCTATGGCAACAGAGGGTGGATGGGATGGAAGGTGGATGGAGTCTGAACAACTCTCACCCAGAAGAATAGATAGGCAAGTACCTTAGCTCGGGCCTCCTTCCCCAGCAACCCTCAGTGGGTCCCTCCTCTAGTTATCCCTTCTGGAATGGGCAGTGTTCTCTGGCTTCCCTGGTCCTTCCTCCACTTCTGACATCTGCTTCTCCCCACCCCCGGTACTCCTTGTAGTCTGTCCACAGTCCCATCAGTGGCTCCCACCTATGACCCTCTGTCACCGGCCTGCCGGGAACACAGCTGTGCTCAGAACCCTGACACCTGTTAAGCTATCACCGGCAACAGATGATTTGACATCAAGGTGTCCCTGTCTTGCCTTGATCTTGGCTGTAGCCAGTTCTGTTTAGAATTCAGACCTCAGAATGCTCAGCAGAGAGCAGGGGCTCGGCAAACATTGACTTGGTTTTTCCTCTGTTGGGCATGAGGGTACATCTGGAAGGGCGAGGTGGGTCATACCTCGGGGGATACGGATGGTGATGTTGGACAGGGTGGGGATTCCATCAGGGGTCCAGGTGAAGAAGCCTCCGATGATCTTCATTGTCCATTCCCGCCATGATGCAGAAGAGGAGAGAGAGGCAAGGTGGTTTTCAGAGTGGCTTGTCCCTTGTCTCCCCTCCCTTATGAAGAGCAATGAATATTTCTAACTTTTAGAGTGCTTCGGCCCTGTCTGAGGTACCCTAGTGAGAGTGAGGAGGGAGTTCTCCTCCTGAGTGGGGTGGAAATGTGGTGCTTGGCTTCAGGATTCCTCCAGGCAAGGGGACTCAGAACTCAGGTTCTTGGTCTTGAAGGTATTAAGCTTCCCTTGGAAGATGGCTCTGAGGCTGGGGGTATGGATACAGGACTCACCTGGACACAGAAGTTGTCAGCATCTCCATCTATGCCGGGGGTCAGCCTCTGCAGTGGGCCCAAGAGGTCCCGAACCTCTTCCCGGGCTGGGTGCTTGCGGTTCACGACCTTGAGGGGCTGTGGATGGTTAGGGTGAGGGCCTCTGGGCTGGGAGGACCCGGGGGCATGTGAGGGTCCAGTGTGGGTGGGCACAAGCTTCAGGACTTAGATGAAACTTGAGACTGGCAGAGGGAGGCTGGGCACTTACCACTGCCTGGTACTTGCCCGCTTGGCCTTGGGGTGCAGGCTCTCGGGGGGCACACTGTTCCTCACGGATCTCTGCACTGGACAGGAACTCACTTAGCTTTTGCACGCTGCAGAGGAAGCAAAGAGATACCCTTCACCCCTGGGGGCAGAGGAAGGAGGAGGAGGTGTGAGCTGAGCAAACATCTCTCAGTGCGTGCCTGGTCCTAAGTGTGCCTTTAAAAGCCATGCAGCAGGGGGCTGCTGAGTGGGCAGCTCCATAGGACTGGGTTACAAATGTTACTAGGACTTTAAAAAAATATGTATTCATTTATTTTGTGTAGTAGGGTCACATGCTACAGACAACCTTAAGGAGTGATTTTTCTCCTACCAAGTGGGTCTTGGGAATTGAACTCAGGTCACCAGGCTTGGCAGCAAGCATTTTTCCCCATTACGTCATCTTGACACCCCTCCACCCTCTGCCCTATTTTCTTCTTCGTATTGTTTTGTTTCAAGGCAGGGGTCTCATGTAGCCCAGGTTAGCCTCAAACTTACTAGGGTAGCTAAGGACAGCTTCGAATTCTTTACCCTCCTTCTACTTCCAATGTTTTGGAGTTACAGGTGAGCGGTCCACACCCAAGTTTATATATACACATATTTTTACAGTGATAGGGACTGAAATCCAGGCCTTGACTATACTAGGCAAGCGTACTACCTTGCATTAACACTCCACAGCCCCTAAACCTTTTTTTTTAAAAAAAAATGTTTGACCAGTCATCTGGAGTAATCTGGATCGGAGGTATCTTTGTTTAGTTTGGGTTGGTTTGCTGTTAAAGACAGTTAGTTGTATGGTAAGAGTGGTTGATGCTGGCTTTTACTAGTTAAGCTAATTGAGGTCGGCTATGTTAAGATCACTTGGGTGAAGACCAGTTATTCTCAATGGCTACTGCCTGGGGAGCAGGGACTATAAAGCAGCCACTGTGCTGATTGCTGTACAAGCATCACAGAGTCTTTCCCCATAACAGCTGCTCAAAAGAGGCCCAGAGCACAGGGAGGTGTGTCCTGTGATGGACAGCCCTTGGAGTGTCCTCCCTAGGGCCCTTCTCTCACCTCACTAGGGCCTTGACCGTGGACCGAACCACACTAGACAGCAAGAACAGCGGTGTGACCAGGATGTGGAAGAGAGAGAGAGAGGCAAAGGCCACCGAGGGCGAGAAGTCTGACTCTTTGAAGAAGCTGACATGGCCCACGAAGGTCTGTGGATAAAACACAGGGGGAACAGGGTCACCCAGGGTGTGAGTCCCCTTCCCCTCCCACACCCAAAGCCCAAGACTCTGGAAAGGAAGCCTAAGAGCTGACCAGGACTGTGAGGAACCTTTCAGTTAGAGAGCCACCTTTTTCATGGAAATGTCCCCAGAAAACTCAGGACTCATGCTAGGGGTGGGGCTGCTCCCTTCTGGTCCCACCCTCTGTGCCAGGAAGAAGCAAGGAGGAGCCCTGGGGTTGAGTCTGCCTCTGTTCCACTTAGAATTCTGGGTGCTAGTTTCCCTAGTCCTTGGTCTGGCAGAAATGTAAAAATAGTTGCTACAGCATCACCTCCCTGGGTCTGTCCCTGGCTACCTGACTGCTTCTGTAGCACAGTTCCCAGAGCCCAGGCCAGGAATCAGCTCAATAAATCACACTGAAAGTGAATTCCCAAGCATGCCTGGCAGCCTTGCACTCCGCTGCTCAGGGATGCAGGCCTCAGGGGAAATAACAATATCTTTTAAAAAGAGCCTCAGTCTTGGAGCAGACTCAGAGGGGAGACTGGGGTGTGTGGCTCCAGCGGGCCCCAGGCCTTGCTGTAGGGCATGTGAGCTGCCTCCACAGCTAGGCTTGTGACAGCTTTGGTCAGAGGCACACCATGTCCGTCCATGGTACAGGAACTGTGCGTGGCATGTTCTTAAATCTAAAAAAGCAGGTTATACAACTGTGTCTGCGACACGGTCCTATTTCTGTAGAAGTGACATATCCTCTGCTTTTAAAAGGATGAGAAAGAAACACCCTGACGATGCTGAGTGGGGTGTGGGACTTTTACCTCTGTTTTGACTCTTCTTCCCGATGGTCCCATCATTTCCATAACAGATGGGTGCCATTTTTATGACTTAACAAGTAGAGAGCCACTTTAAAATCCCGCAGACAATATACTCCCCCACCCCACCCCCGAGACAGGGCCTTATGTAGCCCAGGCTGGCCCTGAACTTACTAGGTAGCCAAAAGTGACTCTCAACTGACACTCCTCCCAGTGCTGAGACTACAGACTGTGCCACCACACCCAGTTCATGGAGCTCAGGGCTTTGTGCATTCTACACCTGCATTCTACTGACTGAGTCTCATCCCCAGGCCCAGTGGCTATTTTAAAGAGAAGGCTTTATTCCTCTAAGTACTGTTCCTTACCCCCCAGGACCTGAGACAGCGCCCCATCTGTGTGGAGTGGGGAGGGAAAGAACATCTGCATTCACCCTCACACCTGGATACAGCTTTTGGGATCCTCCTGCAAGAGGGTGGGACCCAGATGTCTCTCCACCTGTCCCCTCCCCGGCCCGTGCAAAGGAGAAAGACCCACTTACGATGAGGACAGCAGCAATGGGGAGAGCCGTGTTCATGAAGACTGTGGAGGAAGCACAGGGAGGTCAGGAAGGGAGGACAAGCAGGTGGGGCAGGACCGCCAGAGTAGCACGTCTGAGTGGGGGCCCAGCTTGCTGGGGGCCTCAGCAGAGAGGGCGCCTGCAGCTCTACCCCTGCTTCCCCGGGGCTCCTTGTTCCTCTTACTCTGGCCCTTGTTTCTGTCCCATAAAGAGGCAGCAAAGGAAATCCCGTGGTAGGATTGGCACACAGCTGCGGGGCTGAGCAGTGAGCAGCTTTTGTCTCAGGGGCCCCAAAGGCTGCTTCTTCCTGTGGTTCGAGCCCCTGCATGTCCCTGAGCAGTGTAGAAGCTTTCTAGTCTGCTATGGCTCTTGGGAGGGATGTCAAACTCTTTCAGACTGAGGAGCTGGAGACTGAGGGCACAAATGGGGTCTTCCTTAGATCTAGGGCACGGACTCCATGCTCAGGCTACATAGCTGCTGTCTGGAGTAGAGACTCCTTCCTCATTCTCTCAGGGGCTGGTGGGATAGCTTAGTGGGTAATGCCACCAATCCTGACAGTCTGAGTTCAGTCCCTGAGGCCCACAAGGTAGACAGAATGGATCTCCGCTGTTTTGCCTTTCACCCCCCACATGTGTGGCATGGTGTGTGTGTGTGTGTGTGTGTGTGTGTGTGTGTGTACATGTGTGCACATACACAAATTAACTCAACTCAAAGTGTGGCCTCAGGCTCACATCCAGCCTTCTCTCATTGCTTCAGTCGAGTCTGAGGAGGGGAGGGGAGGAGGCTGGCTCTGCAATTACCCAGGTTAAAGCCCAAAGACCAGGAGGCAGGGAGCTGGAGCTGAGCTCCACAGCTCAGCTACTGTATACGGTCCTGTCTGCTAAAGAGCAGAGTCTTCGAAACTTTGAAGTTTAGACGTTGCCTGGCTGTGCCCTTACTGCAAGAAGCCTGCAGCAGCTGGGTCCCACAGAGATGCTGGGAACTGCGGCCACTGCATCAGAGTCCCAACCTGGTAGAAGGGCATGCGTGGTCCTTGCACTCAAGGCCTTCTCCTCAGAAGATGGAGACAAGTGTTGTTCTCCCAGCCACTGATGGGAAGACAGAGAACAAGGTCCCGGGGGAGTTATCAAGCAGGCAGGAAAGCCATTTCTGTCTTTACTGGGGCAATTTCTAATCTGTTTGTTTGGTTTGGTTTTCAAGACAGAGTTTCTCTGTGTAGCTCCAGCTGTCCTTGAACTAGCTCTGTAGACCAAGCTGGCCTTGAACTCACAGAGATTTAGCTGCCTCTGCCTCCTGAGTTGAATTTCTAATCTGAAAAGAGAGAAGGTAATACCCTACTATTATGGCTTAAGCCCCCAGGCAGTGGTAGGCTTTCTGTGAGACTCTAGGCATTTAATCAATACGAGTATTCACTACGGCCATGTTTCAACTTCTCTTCTTGACAATGCACCCGTATGAGGACACCACACTGCTTTATGGTTTACACCCATGGTACTGAGGGTCTGGGACAGGACATAGCACAGCCTCAACTGTCTGGGGCAAACATACACCTGTCAGGCTTGCCTCCTTACCTGTCCTCAGCCACACACTCCTGCTTTCAGAGACAGTCATTTTAAGGTACCCTCAGGAACCCCAGGCTTCTCTTCTGCCCGTCTCTAGTCTGTCAAGATGGGACTAACGCGAAGGACTTGGTGGTGGGAGCATCTGTTCCTCACCCTTCCAGCCCTGCCCCAATCCAAGGGCCCTCCACCCTTACAGCAACAGGGGCTGCACTTTAGATCAGGGATTGACCCAATTCACAAAAAAAGCAGTCTAGAGCTGCGTATGCAGAGTGACAGAGTAGCTCTGACCTTCTGACCCTGTATTCCACATTCAAGAGAAAGGAAGGCTATCACATCAGCAAGATGGTGCTCATCGGCTCCATCACCAGAAAACACAGCTCAGCTGCTGTAGTAGTAAACCACCCAGAATGAGGCAGGCTGGAAACTTCCAACGGGGGTGGGCACCTTAGTAAGTGATAGTAAGCACCTCTGGGGGACACTTGGGAGGCAGAAAGTGCGTGATAATTGATATCTCATTCTGATTCATGCTTCCCCTGGTCATGATTTTTAAAGTATGTATATTTTTCTGTTTTATTGCCTTTATTTTTAGAGATGCCTGGCCTCCTTTGAGGAACGAGACAAGCTATAAATAAATTAAAAACGAACATTTTGGAGCTGATGCAGCAGCGTGGAGCCCGAGTGTGACAGCATTAACTTCTGTGCTATGCTGGCAGCTGCAGGAGAAGATTGAGAATGTGATTTTCCAGTTCCCTCTCCCTCGCCTGGAAGAATGACCACTGCAGGAGGTCCCCTGTGGTGTGGGAGCTGGGGGAGGGGGGACATCCGTTGCTGTATTCCAAACACCTCTCAGAAGATCACCCCATCACCCTGGGAGGGATGTGGCCACCTTGGGGGTGTCAGTGATGCAGACTAGGGGGCTGGGGCTGGGACTCTGTCCTTCTCTGAGTATGGCAGGCAGCTAGGGGAGGGGATAGGTCACAGGTTTGTATGCAAGGAGCCAGCCTACTGTGGGCAGTACCATCCATAGGCAGATGTGCCTAGGCTGTTTAAGAATATTGATGAAAAGATACTCAATAAAATTCTCACAAATTGAATCCAAGAACACATCAAAACGATCATCCATTATGATCAAGTAGGCTTCATCCCAGGAATGCAGGGATGGTTCAATATTCGGAAATCCATCAACGTAATCCACTACATAAAAAAACTCGAAGGAAAAAAGAAATGCATGATCATCTCATTAGATGCTGAGAAAGCATTTGACAAAATTCAACACTCCTTCATGGTAAAATCCTTGGAATGATCAGGAATTCAAGGTCCAAACCTAAATATAGTAAAAGCAATATACAACAAACAAGTAGCCAACATCAAACTAAATGGAAACTTGAAGCAATCCCAGTAAAATTGGGGACTAGAAAAGGCTGCCCTCTCTCTCCCTACCTATTCAATATAGTACTGCAAGTCCTAGCCAGAGCAATTAGACAACAAAAGGAGGTCAAAGGGATACAAATTGGAAAGGAAGAAGTCAAAATATCACTATTTGCAGATGATATGATGGTATACTTATGTGATCCCAAAAATTCCACCAGGTTTAGAACTCCTAAACCTGACAAACAACTTCAGCAAAGTGGCTGGATACAAAATTAACTCAAGCAAATCAGTAGCCTTCCTATACTTGAAGGATAAACAAGCAGAGAAAGAAATTAGGGAAATTACACCCTTCACAATTGTCACAAACAATAGAAAGTATCTTAGTGTGACTCTAAACAAGCAGGGGAAAGATCTGTGTGACAAGAACTTCAAGTCTCTGAAGAAAGAAATTCAAGAAGACCTCAGAAGATGGAAAGATCTCCCATGCTCATGGACTGGCAGGGTTAATATAGTTAAAATGGCCATGCTGCCGAAAGCAATCTACAGATTCAATGCAATCCCCATCAAAATTCCAACTCAATTCTTCATAGAGTTGGAAAGAGCAATTTGCAAATTTATTTGGAATAACAAAAAGCCCAGGATAGCAGAAACTATTCTCAACAATAAAAGAACTTCTGGGGGAATCACCGTCACTGATCTCAAGCTGTATTACAGAGCAATAGTCATAAATACTGCATGGTATTTGGTACAGAGACAGGTAGGTAGATCAATGGAATAGAATTGAAGACCCAGAAATGAACCCACACACTTATGGTCACTTAATCTTTGACAAAGGAGCTAAAACCATCCCGTGGAAAAAAGCATTTTAAACAAATGGTTCTGGTTCAACTGGCGGTCAGCATGTAGAAGAATGCAAATTGATCCATTCCTATCTCCTTGTACAAAGCTGAAGTCCAAGTGGATCAAGGACCTCCACATAAAACCAGATACACTGAATCTAAGAGAAGAGAAAGTGGGGAAGTCTCGAACACATGGGCACAGGGGAAAAGTTCCTGAACAGAACACCAATGGCTTGTGCTCTAAGATCAACAATTGACAAATGGGACCTCATAAAATTACAAATCTTCTGTAAGGCAAAGGACACTGTCAATAGGACAAAACGGCAACCAACAGATTGGGAAAAGATTGTTACCAATCCTACATCTGATAGAGGGCTAATATCCAATATATACAAAGAACTCAAGAAGTTAGACTCCAGGGAACCAAATAATCCTATCAAAAATGGGGAACAGAGCTAAACAGAGAATTCTCAACTGCGTAATATCGAATGGCCAAGAAGCACCTAAAGAAATGTTCAACATCCTTAGTCATCAGGGAAATGCAAATCAAAACAACCCTGAGATTCCACCTCACACCAGTCAGAATGGCTAAGATTAAAAACTCAGGTGACAGGAGATGTTGGTGAGGATGTGGCGAAAGAGGAACACTTCTCCATTGCTGGTGGGAATGCAAGATGATACAACCTCTCTGGAAATCAGTTTGGCGGACCCTCAGAAAAATGAACATAATACTACCTGAGGACCCAGCTATTCCACCCCTGGGCATATACCCAGAAGATGCTCCAACATGTAATAAAGACACATGTCCCACTATGTTCATAGCAGCCATATTTATAATAGCCAGAAACTAGAAACAACCCAGATGTCCCTCAATGGAGAAATGGATACAGAAAATGTGGTACATTTACACAATGGAATACTACTCAGCTATTATAAACAATGACTTCATGAAATTCTTAGGCAAATGGACGGAACTAGAAAATATCATCCTGAGCGAGCTAACTCAGTCATAAAAGAACACACATGGTATGCACTCACGATAAATGGATATTAGCCCCAAAGCTGGGAATACCCAAGATACAATTCACAGACCACATGAAACTCAAGAGGAAAGAAGACCAAAGTGT
The DNA here is from genome assembly GCA_019843965.1 of Rhynchomys soricoides. NCBI lineage: Eukaryota > Metazoa > Chordata > Mammalia > Rodentia > Muridae > Rhynchomys > Rhynchomys soricoides. Next base: position 149,153 of record JADRCH010000197.1, on the reverse strand, counting down.
GGGTGCTTCAGTCTTTCTTAGAAGGGAGAACAAAATACTCATGGGAGCAAATACAGCTACAAAGTGTGGAGCAGAGACTGAAGGAAAGGCCATCCAGAGACTGCCCCACATGGGGATCCATCCCATATATAGCCACCAAATGTAGACACTATTGTGGATGCCGGGAAGTGCTTGCTGACAGGAGCCTGATATAGCTGTCTCCTGAGAAGCTCTGCCAGAGCCTGACAAATACAGAGACAGATGCTCGCAGCCAACCATTGGACTGAACACGGGGTCCCCAATGGAGGAGTTAGAGAAAGGGCTGAAGGAGCTGAAGGGGTTTGCAACCCCATAGGACGAACAACAATATCAACCAACCAGACCCCCAGAGCTCCCAGGGACTAAACCACCAACCAAGGAGTACACATGGAGCGACCCATAGCTCCAGCTGCATATGTAGCAGAGGATGGCCTTGTCGGGCATCAATGGGAGGAGAGGTCCTTGGTCCTGTGAAGGCTCAATGGATGCCCTAGTGTAGGGGAATTTGAGGGCAGGGAGGCGGGAGTGGGTGGGTGTGGGAGCACCTTCATAGAAGCAGGGGGAGGGGGGATGGAATAGGGGGTTTTCAGAGGTGAAACTGAGAAAGGGGATAACATTTGAAATGTAAATAAATAAAATATCCAATAATAATAATAATAATAATAATAATAATAATAATAATAATAAATGCTAGCTGAGCATGAGCAGACAGCAAGCTATGACTCCCCTAAGGCTCCTGCTTCAAGATCGTGCTGGAGTTCCTGTCCTGCCTTTTGCTATGATGAACTGTGACCTGGACATGTGAGCAAATATATATCTTCTCTTCCCCTAACTTGCTTTCGGTCATGGTATTTATTAAAGCAGCAGAAAGCAAACTAAGGCAGTGTATGTTTCAGTGTGAGGGTGTGTATCTGTGTGTGCATGTGTGGAGTGTGTCTGTGAGTATCTGTGTGTATGTGTAAGTGTGAGTGTATGTCTGTGCACGCGTGCGTGCATGTGTGCATGTGTGTGCGTGTGTGCGTGTGTGTGTGTGTTGTTTTTGGCTGAGACAGTGTCTCATGTATTTCAGTCTGACTTTGAATTCGTTGTGTAATATGACTTCAAGCTCCTGGACTTTCTAAGTCTACATCCTGAGTACAAGGATTGCAGGTGTATGTCACTACACCTGGCTTGTTAGGGCAAGACTAATCTCGTGTGACAAGACCTTAAAAGCCACTATAAAAGTGAGGCCTGTCTGCAGTGGTACAGTGATAAGATCTGTTAGGAGCTACTCACTCCATTCATCAATTATTTTTTTAGCACTGTCTCCCACTGCGATCTTTGTCCCCAGAGAAACATTGTGCTAGCCTTCCCCACTCACGCTGAAAAGAAGACAACCCCCCTAAGGCAGAGCAGACCCATTCATTGGCTCCCCTGCTTTGTCCACAGAACACAGCTTGGCCTTGTGGGCACCAGCCTGACACTGTAATACCAGAAGCTTTTCATTTCCTAAGTTACCATCAATATTTCAGGGGTCATGTGCCAGGGAGGCACAGCGGCCATTTGTGCACTAGTTAACTCCAGCTTTGCCTCCTGAGGAGAGAAGCCAGAGGGCAGGCACTCAGCCTGGTCCCAGTTGAAAGCTGGGTTGGGAGGGAGGGAAGTGTATTTCCAAGTGTGGGGGGCTATTTTCCATCCCATCCGATTGTCAGCAAAGTCAGCAGAGTGGAGAGGAAAGCAAGGGCCTGGTACCCAGATGCTGGAGGCTACGACATGCATCAGCAGGCTCCCAGCAGGACTGACTTCTATTCCAGGGCTAAGGACTCTCCTTGCTCCTCAGCCAGTCTCCCTGCCAAACCAGGTCGGGGTACACATAAGTCACCCTCAGTGCCTGCCCTCATTGGTAGAGGAAGGATGGGTAATGAAGGAGAGGAGCTGGGAAAAAGGAGGGGACCGTGAACTGGGTGTGGGGTGCATACCTGGAATCTGAGCACTCAGAAGGTGGGAGCAGGGGGATCAGAGTTCAAGGCCATCCTCAGCTACATTGCAAGTTCCAGGCCAGTTGTAAGAAATGGTCTCCAAAAGACAAAGACAACTCAAAAGTCTTAAGCTTCCACTGAGGAGGTGGGCTATGAGACAGGCAGTGCGTGGAGTGTGGACAGCCACTATGCTGTGCCCTGTGGACACTGTCCCCAGTCCTCACCCATGGCTGAGTTGGTTCTCTGGTCTTTTGATTTTCAAGATACAGCCTAAGGCTGTCACATTGCCTGTCTGGACCCCAGACAGGCACAGAGTGTTGACAGAGATGGCAATCACATCTTTAGTCTACCTAAGCTCCTTCCACGGATCCCTGCCCAGGATTAAACCCAGAAGCCTGACACATGACAGTTTTCTAGATTTGGTCTCCCGCTGAAGGAAGGACGGTTGGGATGGAATCCACCACTGTTTGGCTAACTCAAGGCCTTCTGCCTGTATGTTTCCTTCTCACCTGGGTAACTCACAGTTGTCCTAGGAAAACCACTATGGGTGTCACCTCCAGAAGGCACTCTGACATCCACCACCTCTAAGACTAGGTTGGGTACAACGCATAACTTTTATGGGCATCCAGAATGCCTCCTTCTGTTCTTGTCAATCACTGCACTGTTTCATGGCCGGCTTTCCCAATCACTATAAACAACATCTGGCTAGGACCACTGTGTCTTCTCATCCAGTGCCACTGTGTCTTCGGGGCCTGACACATCAGAGATAGTTGGTAATAAGATAGTCAACAAGCGCCTTGAAAAAGATGAAGCCACAGGACCAGGTGAATAACACAAAAGACAGGGGTATCTGGGACTGACCTTGTGGCTCTAGCGTGTGCACTGCCATTGCGATAGTCATAGTCAATGGTCCCTAAGACTGTGTGGACCATGCCCACCCCTTCCTCATGCTCAGGGCTTCAATAAAGCTCAGCAGAGAAAGTGCTCTGCCGTGGGCCTGTAGATGGACTGGTGGCATTTGGCTGGCTGACTCTCACTCCTCTGCAAATGGCTGAATGTGGAGATCCCTTGCCTTTTAGCCTCCTCCCCTACGAGCTGCCAGGAAGGACACTAGATATCTTGGTGACCCTGTCAGTGAAACCATCACAAAATGTCAGAAGAAATCACGTCTGCCACACGGCCTGCCTGCAGGGTATGTACACAACCAGACTGGAAACCCATCCAGCATCCCCAGGATGGGTCCCATCTGGAGACAAAACACCAGGGCTCTTTCACATTGCCAGGACTCCATGGCTGGCGCCACGGGTGAGAACATGAGATTCCCATTAGCTTAGCCTAATGATCTGTACCTTGATCCCTGGAAACAGAAGCCCGGGAGTCCAGGAGGAGGACATCGAGAACCCACTTGAAGCACACCGCATGTGTCTGCAGCTAGGAGACGCCTCCACCCGACTACTCCCTCTCAGAAGAGACACCCCAGCAAGGGCAAATACGCCGCACAAACAGTGCTGGGCTTTCCGCATTCTGCTGAATGACAGGAGAGCTGCACTGAGCTGTGCTTTTATATCCATTCTCCCACCGCCCCCCTCTCTCCACTGTTCTCAGTCATTGACGTGTGTGTGTGCGTGTGCGTGTGTACGTGTGTGTGTGTGCACACACACGCGTGTGCACGCGCGCAGGCCAGAGGTCAACGCCACGAGTCACTCCTGGAGAGGCATCCACTGTTTACTTTGTTTGTTTGAAACAGGTCTCGCCATGGGACCTGGGCTTGCTGACTAAGCCAGGCTGGCTGGCCAGCCCACTTCAGGGCTCACAAGCGCAGGCCCCACTTGCTGTTTTATATGTGAGACCCTCATGCTCCTGCTGTGAGTTCTTCACTAACACTTTCTCCCCAGCCTCTCGGCTGCCTTTAAAGCTTCTGCATGAGAGAGAACTCGCCCGAGCTGGCTTTTGTGTCTGGCTTACTTCTTGCGCAGTTCATAATGACTTCTTATATATTTTCTGAACGGCCGAAGAGTATCTCCAAAGAGCTTAATAGGGGCAATGGTAAGGAGGTGGGTACATTAGTGGCCTGGTTTGATGTATGCACATTCCGAACGCATATCGAAACCTCAACTGTATCTCCTAAATATGTATGATTATCTCATGTCAATCAAATTTTACGTACAAAATGCTTAAAGGGATGGACCTGCTAGCGGCTCTGAATTAATCACCACAGTGTATGCACGCATGGATCATCATGTAGTACTCTATACATGAGCATGACTAGAATAACACCATTGTCTTCCCATTCCCCTCCAGGGACCGGCCTGTGTTCCCCTACCTGTCCCTTTAGGCCGGGTGGATGGGTAGGGGACGCTGGCCAGCTCCCGCTTAGCTCTAGAGGCCCGTTCTCTTCTGTTTCTTTTCTCCAATCCTACCTACCCTGGGCCCCAAAGCCTAGACTGATCTCCCAAGATCCCAAGAGAATAGGTATCACCTGTCAGATGGGCTTCAGCAGGCCAGGCACTAGCCGAGGGACCAGGCTGTTGCACACTCATAAAATGGGCTGCCCTTTTGCCCTGGGAAGTAAATATACACGTCCCAGAAACAGTAGCTGCCACCCGCCTCCAATTGCACACACTGCAGCAGCTGTCTTTACCTTGATCCCCACTGTGCCTGGAATTTGGGGGACCCAGACCCCAAGTTCCTTGCTGTTTCCCTTCCTCCTTTCTATGTCAGCCATGGGGAACCTGCCTCACTATCTGGGCATTGCTGGGAGAGGGCGTCTCCTAGCTATGGGGAGAAGCTCCCCCCATCAATCTTGTTCCTCGGTATCTGTTTCTTTATCTCTCACCAGGCTGTACTCAGGGTAGAGCCATGGTTATACACCAGCTCGAGGCTGGGCAGGCAGGCAGAGCCGATGAAGACAAGGCAGAAGGGGACCCGGGTCTGGGACACTGACTCCTTCAGATGTCTGTTCTAATGTCCCCATCTCATGGAGGATGAAGGGAAGACCAGGAACTGGGCTATGCCTCTGGCTTTATTTTGAGACAACTGGGTCTTATGCCTTCCTATGTGAACACATATGCCATTTATGGTAGATGACCTGGCCACTGCTGACTGGGCCAGGCTCTGTCTGAGGTATCAGATACCATAATGTAGCTAGACCTGGTGGGGGTGGGGAACTGTGACTACCCATGGTGCTCAGGACCTAGCTTTCCTTGTGATGGCTGGTGGCCACGTGGACCCATCAGACCCTCCCTCTAGGTAGCACGTGGACCCATCAGACCCTCCCTCTAGGTAGCACAATTGCCAGAACACATAAATGACCTGGGCTTACATTCCTACTCTCCATGAGCCCTCTAGAGAGTCTATAGAGAGACATTCCCACCCTTCCCTCCATTACAGGCCCCAACTCACCACCCCAGAGCACCCTGATAAAAACAATTTTACCAGGGTGTGATGGTTCAAGCCTGCAATCCCAGCAAATCAGGAGGCTGAAGCAGGAGGATTCTGTGAGTTCAAGGTCAGCCTGGGCTGTACAGTGAGTTCTAGGTCAGACTGTACTAAAGAGTAAAGATCCTGATCAAAAGCCCTGCCCCACCCCCCAAAGAAAACGAAGCCATTTCCTGTGAAGGTGGTGGTCAGTAATGACCATCTCTCTGAGTTTCCTCGTCAGCCCCTACTCCTGTCACAGCCTGTTCAAGACTGTCTCCACAGAGAACACAGCCTCACGATGCACCACGGTGTCCCAACCCTTTCACTCCATGTAGCTCCTGGTATTCCGGAAGTAACATGTGGAGGCTCCACAGGGTGTGCTCTGGGCTGTGCTGCTAACTCTGCAGTGGCCTCTGAAACACAGGCCCTCGTGAGCCTCAGTTTCCCATGTGTAAAACAGGTGCCCACATTGCAGGAAGCATCTTCTATTGACCGTTCTTGCTGACTCCTACATAATTTTCACAATATGGCCTCTAACTCACAAATTCTCTCTTCAGCTATATTAATTTGATTAGCCTGTACATTGAATTGGATTGCCTTTTTCTTCCTTCCTTCCTTCCTTCCTTCCTTCCTTCCTTCCTTCCTTCCTCCTCCTCCCTCCCTCCCTTTCTCTCCCCTCCTCTCCTTTTTCTCTGGGGCAGAGCTCTTCTTACCGAAATGACTGTTAACTTGGACAGGTCAGGGAAGCAGATTGAGTCTGCCAGTGGCTACTTGTCTACATCCCAGTAATACAGTGGGAAAGCAGCCACCGTGGGGTAGGTCCATAGAGGAATGAACTGGCATCAGCTGTGAATCAAACTTGGACCAGTGCCTTGTGATCACCTGACCTTCAAGCACCCTCCTTCTGGCCAGAGGAATGTACAGAGTCAACTTCAGTAACTAAAACTTTAACTTCTAGAATGTTCTTTTTTGTTTTTCTTCCTCTGATAATCTCCTCATGTAGCCTTGTTGCTTTTGGATCTAAAAAACAAAACCTCTCTAGTCATCAAACGTGATAACTTTATTATCTTTTGGGCGGCACATTATTTTAAGGTATTAAGAGGAGAATTACTTTCTTACTTTGTTTATTGTTGTTTGTTTTATTTTGAGGCAGAGTTTCAAGAAGCTTAGGCTGGCCTCAACCTCACTGTGTAGCTGAGAATGGCTTTGAACTCATGATCTTCCTACCTCTACCTCCCAAGTTCTGAGAGATCACAGGTGTGTGTTACCACACCTGGTTTGCTTAATGTATTTTGTATTTGTGTATGGTGTGTGTGTGTGTGAGTGAGTGTGTGTATGTGTGTGCATGTGTGAGCCTGTGTGAGTGTGTGTGTGTATGGTGTGTGTGTGGGGGTGTGCGCACGCGCATGTGCATGCATGTGTGTATATGTGTGTGGTGTG
>JADRCH010000197.1:111058-132317 GCA_019843965.1 Rhynchomys soricoides | reverse complement strand
GGACTACAGTATGCTAGACAAGCACCCTATCAACTGATATCCCTGCCCACCACTATCCCCTTGTATGCTACGGGGGATTGAACTCAGGGTCACTCACATGCCAGGCAAATGCTCTATCACTGACCTATATTATTCAGGCATGCTCTCCTGTACCCTTTCACTTGGCCCATTTAAAAAAAAAATATATATATATATATATATTAGATAAGGCCTCACTAAGTTATCTGTGTAGACATCAAGTCCTGAATCACTCTTTAACCTGTAATCCTCTTGTAGCCTTCACCTGTAATCCTCTTGGCTCAGGCTCCCAAATAGCTGGGACTACAGGTCTAGTTTCTTTGTTGTTTTGAAACAGAGTCTTGTGGTATAGTGGGTTTAGCTGGAACTTGAGAGTGCTCTGCTCAGTTCCACAAGTGCTGGGATTATGGTGTAAACCACCATACCTGAGTCTGGTGTCTTTCAGTTTTTATTGAGCCTGGCAGGCTTTCTTTGAAATGAGAACCCATTCTGTTTCTAGCTTTATGTAAATAACTATGGCTTATGATTATTCATGAGCAATGTAAATCTCTCTTGCTAGTCCCCAAAGCTCCTGGGTGACACTTTTCCAAGCTGTTGTCAAAGACAAGCACCTTTAACAGCATGGCTTACTCTGGAAGAACAGGCGTGCTGACCTCCTCGGTTGAAAGAAGAGAGAAAAGAAAGTCTGTTGAGCTTGGTCCTGCATTTTTCCAGCCTTGTACCAATCTGGTGTGAGGCTCCCTGCCTCCGTTAAGAATAAAGGAGGCAGGGCTCTGTACTTTCTGTTAATCACAGAAAGCCTCCTTCATTAGCAGGTAATGGAGAGTCTGTGGAATGACCCCATCACCATGCTCCTCTCTCTGTTTAACTGGCATTAAAAGCTGGCACAGTGGGCAGAGGACCATGTGAAGAGATGAATCTCCTACTTGGTAGCTCCACCAACGAACTTCCTGGGAGTCCTGCCAGGCACATCCCTTCATCCTTACAGGAGCTGTGCTTACATGGAGGCAGCCAGGGTGTCCTTCAGCCATTGTGGTTCCTTAGACGCTAAGAAACCTTCCAGGGTACCCAGGATCACTTGTAGGGGCCTTCAGGGGTACCTTCACCAACTCCAGGGTCTCACTCTTCAGCTCAGCTGTTCTGAAACTTGAGGCAATCCTCCTGCCTTAGTCTCCCAAGTTCTGAGAGTTCAGGTACACATTTGGACAGTCCACCAAAATGCTAATTTAAAAAATGTGTGATTTAAAAAAGATTGCAAACTAGGAAAAGTGCATTTCAATATCATATGTGCACTGGGTTACTAGGCTGGACCCAGAACCCCAGCCAGGTGGGGTTTCCTTGCCACGAGGCTAAGATTATATAATTTGTGTGTTTGTGAGATGGGGTGGAGTGAGGTGTCTAGGAACTAACCTAGGGCTCATGCATACTAAACTGAGCTACATCCCAGCCCTCATTTCTTAGTAGGAATTCACACTACTAATTTTTGTGTGCTGGTCAATTTTGTAAACATGAAGGCACAGTTTCTGATGTATTAAAATTGAATCAGTTGGGCCTGGTGCTGTGCACTAATAGTCTTAGGCACCCAGGAGGCTGAGTGAGGAAATGACACGAACTCAGGACCTTGGGTCTAGCCTGGGCAAAAGAACAAGACTTTATTTCAAACAACTTCAACAGAATGGCCTTGAACTCGCTCCATAGCTGAGGATGACCCTGAAGTTCTGATCCTCCTGTCTCCACAACCATCCCTAGTTTATGTGGCACTGGTGATGAATCCAGGTAGCATACACACTAAGCAACAATGCTACCAGCTGTGCTAGATTCCAAATGCCTACAATACAGCTTTTAGTATCCTAATGGTAGAGCCTTCTCTGATCGCTGAGAGATGTCCAGATGGCCCGCAATGCGGGAGACACCGTGGAAACTGTAGTACGCTCCATGGATGGACCCCAGAGGATGGAAGACACGGGTGGACACACAATGGACACAGGTAGCTTCTGGTTTTGTGTCCTACTGCCTCCTGGCCAACACCCTCCCCCCAAAGGAGGTCCCCCAGCACAAATCTGATACCTGTACTGGCATAGCCCAGAGGTTTGGGCATAAGAAGAAGAACCACATGAGCTGGTTTGTGTCGATGGCCACCAAGTTGCAGATCTGCCCGGCAGTCATCTCTCCCATTGACAGGTTGGAAGTAGACAAGTGCATGATCTTATTGTAAATCTTGGTCTAGGAATGAGAGCAGAGAGCTTCACATCTGTCATCATTGCCATCTCTATCACCACCCCACATCTGGAAAGGGCCGGATGTCGGCTTCTCTGACATTCTTACAGAGCCCTAGGGGAGCTCTGTAAGGGGCTCTGTCATTCTAACATCTCCATGATCTACACCATGGATAATAAGCTGAGAGGCAGGAATCCAAGGCAGGAGCAGCAAGTGTGTTCCCCAGGAAGCGTGACCTCTCCCTCAGGGACGAGACATAATTAGCTCCTAAATCTTAAAAGCGGGTTTTTGTATCTACTTGTGTTCTTGATTTACTGGGGACCAGGGCAGAGCACATTAAAGACATAAAAATGAGGAATTGAGGAGCAGCCTGTTTTAGTTACCTCCACCCTGGGGCCAGGTCACTGAGCCTTGAAACAAGCAAGGGGTCAGCCTCAGCCGACCTGAAGTGAGACCCAGGCATGAGGGTCAGTCAGCCCACACACCCTTAGAAACACAGCCACTCTGAAAAGTTCCACAGGGCCACATGGAGGGTAATGGCTGCCCGTGGGCTTGGACCTGCAAGCTTTATGTGCCTGTTGTTGGCACCTTCCAGAAAAGATTGTATTTTTAGCTACATGCTCTGGAACAAGAAAGAATTCTGTTTTGTCTTAAATGGCCACAGGGTGCCTGCTCTTGGACACAATTACTCTGCACTTCAGCTACAAAGCCTTTAATCCGTCCTTGTGTTAAGCTCGGCTTGCTTTTGTTTGTGGGTCAGGCTTTCTGAGAGCGTGGGTGTCTTCTGTGTCTTTTCTGAGGTTTAGATACAGCAGGGGAAAGGCTGGAAATAATGGTGATATTTTTGGACAAATTTATGCACTTTCTATGGACTTCCTGGCTGTGTGAAATTAAGCCTTAGAGACTAACCAGTAACTTTCACTAAAATACGGGCATGAGTAACCTAGTAAAGCAGCACTTGCATGCATGTGATGGTGGTGTGCGTGCGTGTGTGTGTGTGTGTGTGTGCGTGTGAGTGTGTGTCTCTGTGTGCGTGCATGTGTCTGTGTGTGCATGTGTGTATGTGTGTCTGTGTGTGTATATGTGTGTGTGTGAGTGTGTGTGTCTCTGTGTGAGTGTACACATGTGCTCGCGCGTGTGTACGCGTATGTGCATGCGTGTATGTATAATTTAGGAATTTTGCTTGGTAACTTACAGGTTTTCATCTATGAGGGCACAATTTCTGTAGGTAACTTCCTGGAAATCTTTTAAAGGAAAGAGGCCTTCTAGGTCTACTTCATTTCCATAATGTATGCTATCATTTCCTTCTTGTGGCATATGAATTAATCTCTCTGGTTAATGTAAAAGAAAGATTCAGTTTTATTAAAAAAAAAAAAAACCCTACAGGCTGATATATTAAAAACCCATTTGAGGACTCTTTTAGCATAATTGGAAAAATTGGCTGCTGTGTGATTTATGACCCACACAAAGGAAGCAGATCTGATGACAAGATTACCCAACCACAAAATTGGTTGTGGTGGCACAAGCTTGCCTATCATTAGAGGGCTTGGAGACAATGCTAGGGTTCACACACGGTTTGATTCTTCTTAGCGCTGCATTTCCCTTGAACCTGAGAACGTCTTGGTTTATTATGGGTGCAACCACCCTTCCCACCTGCTGATATCCTTGAGCAAACTCTGTTTTCTCCATGGAAACCCACTGAAGCTGGACAGTATCTCTTCAGCTCCTTTCCAGTATCACCTCTGAATGACTTGCACAGGATCAGCCTGTGAGCCTCACACTACAGAATAGTTCTGTGAAAACTATCTACAGGGAAATAACACCCAACATCTAATCTTTCTACAGAATAGTTTTGATGAATGAGGCAGCTTCAGGACTTTGTACAGCTTTGTGAAAATCAACAAGGATGGCAGAAAAGGCCATCCTTTCTCAAAGAGTAGGCCTCACCCTACTCTTTGCACAAGGAGAATGTCAGTCTGGGGACATGGGCTCTCAGATGAGTGTATAGCTGCTACACCTCCCAGGGTTGATGTAAACACTGACATGCTTCTATGCCATATGCTCTGTTCTCATTCAGGGTTCTCTACGCAAGCCCCAAGCTCAAGTCTTCATGGAGGCGCTGGGGCATGGAATGGCTCTCATCCATCTCAAGGAGCTTGCCATCCTCCACAGGATCTGAGTCCTTTCTGGCTTTCATCATCTTGCCAATCAATTCTAAAAAGCTTAAATCTGTGTGCAATGAATCTTTCATCAGGGACCCCAGATTTAAGAGCTCTAATGGACCTTAGATGTCTTGCTGATCTGTTATGTTGCTATGTTGACATTGCTACACCTAACCAGACTATCTGCTAGATTATCTGCCTCCAGAATTAAGGATGGATTCTGAGGCCATAGTGTGTGCTCAGCAGGAGAGAACTCTGCAATTGACTGGTGATGCCTGCTACTTTCAAGAGTGGGGAGGAACCAACCACTGAGCAGCTGACATCTTGTGCCAGTCTAGTCCAAGACAGAACCAGAGCTACCATTGCTTCCAAGTCCCAACCCCAGCCCCAGGATACTTCCCACTTTCCACCACAAAGCCAATGGTTGGTTCTAAATATGGAGAAGAGCACCAAAAATAAACTCACAGCAGAATTCTTCTGATCTACAGGAAGAGTAAAGCGGCCTGCATCGAAAGTGGAGAAGAGTTATGACCTCAGTACCTGGATTGCTCCTCTCAGGTTAATCCCAGTCTCAATGGCGACGTAGTACGAGGCTTGCAGGAACGTCCTTTGCAGCAGGAGGGCAAGGAACAGAAGCACAGCCAGGACATAGGCGTTGCCAAGGAACTCTTGGGATGAGACAAAGTAAACCCCAAGAAACTGTGTCTGTGGGACAGAGAAGACCAGCGGTGGCTGTTACACCCAGAAGAGTGACTCTTGCCATGCTGTTGCAGCTGGATTACTAGCTCTGTGCTGGCAAATCAAAGCCTGCACGATTCTTTGTAAATAAAAACCAGGAACAAGGGAGCTAGGAGCAGGGATCAGTTGGTAGAGTCCTTGCTGTGCAGGCGTGAGGATCTGAGTTCAATCCCTGGCACCCACATAAGAAATCTGGTGTAGCAGTGTGTCATCCCAACTCGGGGGAGATGGGAGGGGAGAGTCCCTAGGGGTAGCTGGCCAGCCAGTAGCTGAATCAGTGAGCTCTATGTCCAGTGTTAAGTAGTAGCTAAATCAGTGAACTCTGTGTTCGTGTGAAATCCTCTCTCAAAAAATAAGACAGAGTTGGTAGATGGATCAACACACACACACACACACACACACACACACACAAGTGTGCACCTTGACTGATATATCCAACCAAAGCCTGCCTCTACTTCCATCATCTTCTCACTTGCGGGACCAGAGCAAGGCTCTGTCTTAACCCCAGACACGCATGACTCTCAGCCTCTCTTTCTCCATGCCCCTGGGAGTTTACTCTGAATGGACCAAGAACAAATAGAGCAGATCATGGAGGAGCCCAAACAGCAGCTACAGCAAATGGCATGGTTCTCTGCTTCAGAAACCGGCAATCTGCTGAGCGGTGACTTCTGGGCCGGGGGGAGGGGAGGGACCTGGTGTGGACTGTGGGAAAGATGGGAAGGAAGTACTCACAACAGCTGAAAAGAACACAGGGCAGCCCTAGCCCTCGGGCTCCCAGGACCTCCTTTTAAGTCACCCCTCTTTGCACTCCAGAAAGAGCCCAGATAATAATCGGGGGAAACATTCTGCCTTTGTGCTAAAGATCTCAGGAAGCACCAGAATGCCTGTTTCCAAATTTAGCATCACTGGCTCGCGGGAAGACTTTGAACTTGATGAGCCACCACCCTCTAGCACGACCACACCAATCCTCCCATGAAGACAGGGCTCTCACCTTCCTGACACTGCCCTGACAGGGGGCATTTGGAAGGATGTGGGAGGCGCTACAGGGCAGACAGTGATGGGAACAGAATGAGAAGAAACCCACGATCATGACCTTGGTAGCGACCAGGCCAACTCGGGAAGGGCTCTCTTGAGCCTTTTCTGAGATCAGGAGTTCTTGGATCTTGACTTAGGGGCCAAGATGGTGGGAGACCTACTCTCTAGAGCAGCAATGCTCAACCTTCCCAATGCGTCAGCCTTTTAATACAGTTCCTCATGTTGGGGTGACCCCCAACCACAAACTTTTGCATTGCGACTTCAGAGCTGTAGCTTTGCTACTGTTGTGGATTGTAATGGAAATATCTGATATACAGGATATCTGACTTTCTACCCCAAAGGGTTCTCGGCCCACAGGTTGAGAACCAGTGCCACAGAGTATCACAGGTGACTTGTGCACCTTCACAGCTCATGGAACTGCCTGGCCCTGTCCACAGCTACTTCTCCAAAGCTCCACAGGTCAGACACCTCTTCATTGCGGGCAGCAAGAAACAGGCACGGGGGGGCCAAATGAGAGGTGTTCTAAGGGACGCCCTGCTGGGGTATGGAGCTGTTGAGTCACATGGCACTTGCCAAAAGGAGGAGTGGAAGGCTAGAAGTTAGGAAAGATGAGACATTAGAAAGCATGGCGCTCTATGATTCTGGCACCCAGTGAGCAAGTCATCATCTCAATCTCTGCTTTACACCTGAGGTAACAGAGTTTCATTGTGGTGAAGAGGCTAGCCCAAGGTTGTATGCTAGTTAGAGACATGTGAACTTGAACTTTCATGATGCTAAAACACTACCCAGATCTTATTTGGTCCTCTGACCTGGAGTCACACTCTGACAGTTGATTGTCATGAACAGACTTGTGGCTTGTGGCAAATGGAAACATGCCCACTTGGCTGGCACTGAGTCAAAAAAAAAAAATTACAGGCACAGTGGGTTCAGGGAAACCCAGTTCTGTCTAACACGCCATATCCCAGCATCCTCTCAAGAAACCCAGCTCTGGAGAATAGAAAGTGTTATTTTACAGGCAAGCACAGTATCAAAACCATCCTTACTAATGTGACTAAGTAATGGCCGTGCACACAAAGGTATCTTTCTGAATCACAGCATTGGGGCAGGGTGCAAAAGCTGTACCATGTCCAGCCACAGGGTCTGTTAGGGGTGCTGAGGTACTCATGGGAACATTATGCAGCCAAGATCCCTGCTCACCATGATGGAGAACCACGGCCTGCTCTGCCACCACCACCACCACCACCACACACCCAGGCTGTGGCAAAGGCAGGGCAGTCAACTGAGCACACATGTTGGCCAGATAGGGGATTCCTCTCAAATGCACTTCCCGTATTTGTACATTTTAAACAGGGCAACAGAATTCCCCTTTGGTAGCTGGAAGATGAAGCCCCCGGCCCTCCTTCTCCCGGACACACAAACTCTAGGACTAAAGATCACATTGCTGTGGATAAAGAAACTTGTGCCCTATTCAAAATGGAAGTCCTGTCGTTAGGTCGGCTACGAGGTTGTGGTAGATCTTTTTTATGTGCAGCTTTGAAGGGGTGGAGCCAGAACATCTAGGGTGTTGTGAAGACATGGGTACACAAGGCCTGTGGGTCACCTCTGGGATATGAAATGTGACATCCAGGTGGAGGTAAGAGGATCACCTTTTGCTGCATAGTGAGTCAGAGTCCAGCCTGTGCAACACAAAGCCCTGTCCCCCCAAAATGAAGAAAAGGAATAAATGGCTACAGGGCCAGGCAAAAGGCCTAAGAAAGGAGGCCCTGGTGATGTCTAGCCAAAAAGAGGGCACCCTGTACTCTGGGAGGGGTGAAAGGCCTGCGGCAGGAGAGAAGAGACCAGAACCTCAGCACGGCATCTGATGGAAGCTGAGAGCTTTGGAAGAGCTAATGCCCTAGATAGACTTCTGTTTTCACAAGCTCTCGGAGAAGCTGATTGCAAGTTGGTGCTTAATACATACTTCTTTTAAAAGTGTAGTTAAATTTTAACTTATTTATGTTGTGCATGCACAGGTGCCACAGCATACATGTGAGGTCAGAAAGCAACTTGTGTGCCCCAGGGATGAAATTTAGTTACCTGACTTGGCAGCAATCAGCTCTGTTCGTTAGCCACCTCTCTGGCCCTAAGTATTCTTTTAAATGAATCAGTACATAGGCTTTCCATGCCCCATGCTGTCACCTGGCAGTGAAGGCCTGCAGGGGCCACTGAAAGCACAGGACCGATTACAGAGGTAGGCTGAGACAGCAGGACTCTGATGGGGCAGTCCTGATGCTGCCTGACTAGTCATGACTTCAAAAGGCCCCTCCCTGTCCTCTGGAGCTCATAGAGGGTCCTTGGGCTCTTTCTGTTTGAGAAAGGTTAAGAAGCGGACCATCTGTCTAGGAGGGCCTGAGTAAAAGCTATAAACGATCTCGGGTCACCGTGGGCAGCACCCTATCCATACCTGTCACATGTGCACATCTGCCATTCCCACCTGACATGGGGTTCAGCCATGTTAGAGATGAGCCTTACCTGAGTTTAACACCAGACTCATCACCTATCAGCCATGGTGTCTCTAAAGAAGTCCCCCACTCTCTCTGAGTCTCAGTTTCTTCTTCTGTAAAACATTGCTTAAGGGTTTCTACTGCAGAGAGCCGTAAATGCAAATGGCATCCCGAAGCATTAAAAGTCAATGTATGATAACTGCCGTACTCAGTGCTGGCGACTGAACGCAAGGCCTGTGAGCATCAGCCAAATACTCTGCCCCGGCTGGTCTTGAACCTGTGGAGATCCTCCTGCTCTGATTCCTGAGTACATGTGATAACAACATCTTCATCATCCATTGAAGTATCATTTCCCACAATGGTGTGTGTGTGTGTGTGTGTGTGTGTGTGTGTGTGTGTGTGTGCTGTGGCTTGAATCCAGAGCTTCATGCATGCTAAGCATGTACTCTGCCATTGAGCTACAGCCTGGGAGGCTCTCATGGTGGGAGCAGAGACAAGGGGTACCTGACACAACTAGGGAGGGCTTCCTGGAGGAGGAGACACAAAGCTGAAGCATGAAAGCAGCCACTTCAGGCACTTTGTGAACACTGTCACAAATAGGCCACTGGCATATAGACATTCCAACAGCACAGAAACAGCAAGACATTAATGATCATCATGCCACCCAGAGTGAGAGCCACAAATAATCCAGTGAGGAGGGAGGGGGAGAGAGGAAGAATTGGAGCAGGGGTGGGGGAGAGAGAGAGAGAGAGAGAGAGAGAGAGAGAGAGAGAGGGTATTACACAAAGAACCATCAACTATTTTGCATAATTTGTTCAGAAACACACATGACAAGCCTGCATGCTCTTCCCACTGTCGCCCTGAAGGGTCAAAGTTTGGCCTTGGATCCAACCTGGGCTTGTTTTTTTTTTGGCTCAGCTGATAGCCCAGAGTGGTGCTGGCAGGTTTCAGATACCAGCCATTCCTTACGAATCCAATGCCGCTGCCCTCCAGCCAGATCAGTGGCATCCCTGGCAGTGACAGATTGGAGAGGGGGTGGGGTGAGAGAGTGGGGCTGGGAAGAATTAGATCCTGGGTAGAGCCCAGATTTCACAGGGAAGAGACAGTGGGGACAGAAGCTTCAGAGCATGGCAAACCAAGACCGCCCATCCTTCTGGGTGCCAAAGGCGCTCTCTTTGTCCCTTGCCAATTGTGTGTCCTAGAAGGGAGGAGAGGACAGGACAGTGGCTGATGGAGTCAACAGTGGGTGCTGGCTCTGCAGACTGAAGCAGGCTGGACATGGGCTGGGCTTCCTCGATCCAGGCTGAAGTCCTGCAGGCTGGGGCTGTCGAGCCTCCTCCTTGCCCCATCTGTAATGACCCACCCCATAACACCAGCTCTTGGATAGAAACGGGAGGCAAGGGGAGGGACAACATGACTGCACTGAACAACCTCTCCCCACATTTATGGGTTCTGATGCCCAAGAGAATTAAATTGCAGGAGGGAGTCTTGGGCTGGAAAGCCAGAGAGTGTTCCAGAGACTAGGGACTGTGTTTACTCTCAACTCTCATTTCTATGTCAGAAATTTGCTGTGTATTTGGGCTGCAGGGAAGAACTATTAAATCTGATAATGCCTGCTGCCAGAGGCAGAGACATCTGTCCTACGGATCTCTGCTGATAAGAGCATTCCAACAAGAAGGTAATAAACCATAGTCAGCACTGGGTAGACACCAAGGGCTGAGTCAGGAAGGCAAGGCTCAGGCGAAAAAACCTTCCTGGGGCTGCTCTCACCATCTCTGGGGGTGTTCTCGCCATCTCTGGGGGTGCTCTCGCCATCTCTGGGGGTGTTCTCGCCTTAGGAGACTTTCCCAAGGGTTTGGGGAAATGCAGGAAGAAGATGGCTACCCAAGCTGATTGGGGGTCTGGCCTGTGCTATTTTCCCCTAATGTACAGAATGGAGGAGATGGGGAATTTGGGGTCAGTCTAGAGTCAGACTAAAGCTGGAGATGCTACTGCTGGAGGCAAAGAAATAATCTCTCACTCTGTCCTTTGCGGGCCTGGCAAAGGCTAGAGGTTCAAGAGGCCAGAGGGCGTGAATGAGAAGGCTCAGAGGGGCACACACATCGTGGAAGAGAACAGATTGCCACAAGTTGTCCTCTGACCCTAAGATGCATGGTGTGGTACACACACACACACACACACGAAAATATTTATGGCCAGAAACGGCTAAACAAGCAAAGCAACCAACCAACCAAACGAACAAACCAGTCTCCTGGCTGGCTAACCCAACGTATCCATCCAGGTCCTACTCAGAAGCCTGTCTTTTGGGGTATGGGGGTTGCTATGTAGCCCAGGCTGGCTTTACACTTGCTGACACTGTCCTGCCTCTGCTTCTTGGATGCTGGGCTTACAGACAGGTGCCACCACCGGCTTTTACAGCCTGTAGTGTCCCTCCTCACAGCTACATGAAGCTACAGATACTTTGTTTAGATCTCTCCATCGCTGGATTTCATGGTCCATGGAGCCAGGGTGATGGTTTGGTAGTTGTCATCATTTTAGTGTGGTGGCTTGAGGGCCCAGACTACAGAGCAAGAGAGCTGGGTTCTAACTCTTACAGATAGAAGCTGTCTGAGAGACCTTGGGAAAGTTATTTAATCTGGCTCAGCATCAAGGCTCTCATCTGTGAGTGGAAATAAGAGTATCTGCTGCATAAATTATACGGCTTGGGGGTCTATCTCAATGTCCCCACTGCTCCCATTGGGGGTCTATCTCAATGTCCCCACTGCTCCCATCAGTTACCCACCCCAAGGGTTCCTTTCCCGATTAAACAAGGAAATAGGAAATGGTGCCTCAGCCAGATGTGTGTCCAGTAGTTGAGAGATGGGCACTATTGTTAATGATCCTGGCCATAAAAACGAATCTCTGTGACCACACAGCCCTGCCCGGGGCCAGCACACGTCGGGATCAATAAATATCTTGTGGGCAAGTCAGACCCACAGACTGGGCCTGTCTGGGATTCCTAACTCAGAAGTGCTCGGCTGGCTAATTCTGTTTGGGGAAAACTATAAAAACTTCCCGGGGAGGCCAGTCTCTGGGATGGAGGAGGATTACACGCAGGACACCGCCGACTTTGGGGGCCCTAACTACTCAGTGCCACCAGGGCCTCTGTGGTGGAAATGTTAGAGTCACCCTGCCGCCAGGATTTTACAAGGCAGACTCACTGGGGATTTCTCACTGTGCCATCTGCACCCAGGTGGCTGCAGAGAATCCAGTACCTTCATCCCCAGTGTGGACAATGTTGATGTTGCCCCAAGTAGAGACCACACGTAGTAGAGGCTTCTGACAGCCCTTCCAGATTTACCGTTTGTGCAGTGTGTGTGTGTGTGTGTGTGTGTGTGTGTGTGTGTGTGTGTGTAGGTAGGTAGGTAGGTAGGTAGACAGACAGACAGGCAGACAGATAGACAGACAGATAATTTCTGACTCTTTGTCCAAAGTTGTGACATTTTCTGAGTTGAAAAGACCACTAAGCATCATCTAGTCTAGTGGCTTTGAGTCTCTCGGAGCCGCGGAGAGCTTTTGTGATATGGCAGTGCACATCTTCAATATCAAACATTTAGGAGACGTGGAGGCAGGAGGATCAGGAGTTCAAGAGGAGTCTCACTACATAGAGAGTTCAAGATCCTGTCTCCAAAAATCAAGGTGGGGGGGGAGGGGAGGAAACAAAAGGGGGGAATCTAATACGTTAGTAGACCTGGGGTAGTGGAATCCTGAGCAGGGAAGTAGAACTGTCCATGGGGATCTGGATGGCTTCTCCTTTACTAGCAGCCATCTTAGATGCCTCTGCAGAACATAGAGAACTAGGATCCCCAAAATGAAGGCAGGAGGCTGACAGTTAGGCACCAAAAATCTCCTGCAAGCACAAGCTCTCAGGATTTCAGCCAATGGGACACAGAGCCTCCTCCAGAACTGGGTGCTGCTGAAGAGCCTCCCACTCAGTCAGCCATGGCTAACATGGCCTCTTAAACTCACACACACACCTACACAAGAGAATTGCGGGGCGAATCTTCTAGGGGCTGCCTAGCCCTGCCCCAAGCATGACCCACCTTGGGCTGGAAGACATGGTTCTCCTTCCCAAGGTGATCCACAATCCCAAAGATGCAGAGTGGCCCAGCAAAGCCCAGAAGGTCAGCCAGGATACGGAATGTACTACTGAGAATCAGGCGTCTCCCAAAGGCATGACAGAGAGCTCTCCAGATGTCCCGGGCTCCTTGCTGGCTCTGTGTGTCCTTCCGCTGCCAAGAGAGTCCCAAAGACAGGTCAGAGTGGCTGAGGGATCAGCCATGGGGAGCCCCTCCTTTCAGGTCACCCCTAGATCCTGCTGCCTGGGGAAAGCCCTGTGGCCATGCTGTCTGTGGACAGGCAAACTTCAGTAGGAAATCACGGTATCGAGAGATGTGTGACAGGGCAGTTTGTATGGGGAAACTGAGGCCAGAGGCATCATCAAGTCACAGTGCTGGTAGGGGTCACGTGATCAGCATAGCACCATCTGGATGGATTGGCGTCTGCCACGCTCACTCATTACCATCTGTTTCAATGTTTCCCTGAGTGCCAGGCAAACACACTGAAGGAATGCTTGGCAGGGCATGGAATTGCAGGGCCTCAGCTTCCTCCTTTCGCGTAAGAGCTGACCCAAGCCTGGTCAAATTTGCAGACATGGTGTAAGGACCAAGCCAACACCTTGCACTCCACAGTGGGTAGAAACCTCCATCATTTCAGTCACTATACCTCAAAATGAAGAGCACAGGGGACGGGAGAGTCATGTAGAGCCTCATCCTCACCAAGCCTCAGCTTCCTCATTTTGACAGTGAGCATTTTGGGCATGCTGACCTGAACTGTAAGGGCCATTCCAACCATGACCTTCCTGTGAATATTTGGCCCTAGACTTCTGTACAACTGAGGGTGAGCCTCTTCTCCCTCCTGGGTCTCAGGGGTTTGGCCTGCCCTCTGAATCCTCATCTGTGACTCCAAGGAAAGGCAGGTGATGGGTGGTGTTGGTGTCTGGACTTACTGACCGCCTGGGCATCGAAGGCCGCACAGAGTCGTTGATAGTTGGTGAGTGCTCTCATGGCGATGGGCAGCTTTCCGATGGCCCGCAGGTCGATGGGCTTCTTGTGGGCAGTCTTGATGAAGGCATTCATCCACCAGTAGGTCCCCTTTGATAGCAAGTTAACGAAGGGCTGCAGAAAGCGCACACCCAGGTCCTGCAGGTCCTCGGGGGGCTTTACTTCCCTTGGTGTCTTGAAGAAGATGTACCTCTGTGGGGCACATGGGTGTGAGGCAGAGGTGGAGGGTGAGCAAGTCCACTATCACCCAGCAAAGGTCTAGGTGTGATGGTCTGCACTTGACCACCAAGAAATGTGCCTATCTATGGCCCGTAACTACTCCAGGAACAGGGCTTCCTGGGCACCAGTTCGAGGGCTTCATGCCTTGTGGCTGGCTGTTCATGGGAGCTGCATTTGAGCTCAGCTAGGGAAGAACTGGGGTCACCATTGTGTGATGGTTAATGTTGCCTGTCAACATCACCTAGGAGACAAGCCTCTGGGTATGTCTGTAAGACACAGCCACACTGGGTTAATTAAGGAGGAAAATCCATGCTAGATGTGTGTGGTTTGTGTTATGCTAGGCCCAGCTTGAAGTGTGATGATCTCTGCAGGTACCTGTACTCATGTACAAAATGCCCCTATCCCCAGACACACATGCATGCATGTGATACACACACACACACACACACACACACACACACACACACAGTCTCATTGTAGCTCAGAGTATGTCTGGTTGGCCTGTAACTCACTGTGTAGACCTAGAATTCAGAGATCCACTTGCCTCTGCCTCTTAAGTGCTGGGATTAAAAGTGTGAGCCACTATGACTGGGTAATTAAAATATAATTTTAAAATATTCTTAAAAAGAAGGCAAGAACCTGGGTGTGGTGGCACATGCCTTTAGTCCCAGCACTCAAGACAGAGGCAAGTGACTCTCTCTGAGTTCGAGGCCAGCCTGGTCAACAAAGTGGATCTAAAAAAACCACGAGAGAGAGAGAGAGAGAGAGAGAGAGAGAGAGAGAGAGAGAGAGAACAAGAGATTGAGCGAATCACTTGTGTCAGCACATCTCTCTCGTGACCAATTGCTTCACCCTCCTGCCTGCCAAGCCTTTCCTGCCACTGTGACCTTACCCTTAAACATTGAGCAAAAGCAAATCCTCCCTTCCCAAAGTTGTTTTTACCAGCTACACTGTCAGAGCAACAACAAAAATGGCTAAGACATGCTGGGTTTGCAGAGCCTGAAGTCGTGTGGACCTGGTTCAAATCCTGCCTCAGGTACATGCTAGCAAACCTCATCTAACCTGTTATTAAAGGGAGTGATGCCCACATCCCAGGGTCGCTGTGGGAGGAAGTGTAAGGAGGTTATCTCTCCTGGGGACCGCTAACTAAAAGCAGAGAGCCTGACAGGCAAATTCAAGAGCAGTTTACAGACAGTTGAAGGCCCTAGCAAGAAAGAATCACCACCTCTGTGTGGGCTGGAGGGCAGGCAAAGCACTGTCTCGCTCAGTGTGGGTCGCTCACAGCCTTCTGCTGAAGCCTGTAACACTGGTTTCACCTTAAATGCATGCACATGTCCTTTGCTTAAGCAACTCCCTTCCTGGGCATCTCTCCCACAGAACAAAGTGGTGATACACAGAGAGGTTAGCATGTTCTGCACACCGCTGTATGAAGTCAAGAACATGGCAGTGAAGGGAATGTCTGCCCACAGAATGATGGCTGCACCAATCTCAGCGCACCTGCATAGTGGAATACTATACAGCCACTAAGAGACTGGGCTTGCATCTCAGGCAGCTTGGCGGGAGGCCTAAGAAATGCTGGCTGAGATGACCATGACTCTGAACATGGTTATAAGGCGATCCATTTTCATGAAACAAATATTGAAGGGAAAAACTTTTTACTTAGGTGTGTTGACAGAAAACCGCCGGGGAGATATTTTAGAGGGATGTAAACGGTGTCATATTAGTCAAAATAATATAGGAAGTACGTAGGCTGTTAGTTTGAGTTACCCAGGATGGCAGGGTTGGGCAAAGGTACTCAGTCTAAGGTCGGAAAGAGAGGGAAGGAGAAAATAAAAGATGACAAAGCAAAAGACACAGGTAAGCACTCAGGAGGTACGGTGGTTTGAGCACGCTCAGCCCAGAGAGGGGCACTATTAGGAGGTGTGGCTTTGTTGGAGTGGGTGTGGCCTTGTTGGAGTAGGTGTGGCCTTGTTGGAGTGGGTGTGGCCTTGTTGGAGTAGGTGTGGCCTTGTTGGAGTGGGTGTGGCCTTGTTGGAGTAGGTGTGGCCTTGTTGGAGTGGGTGTGGCCTTGTTGGAATGGGTGTGGCCTTGTTGGAGTAGGTGTGGTCTTGTTGGAGTAGGTATGCCATGGGGGTGGGGGGAAGTGGGGGGCTGGGAGGGAGAGTGGGGGGGTGGGGGTGGGCTTTGAGAACTTTCTCCTAGCTGCCTGAGGATGGCAGTCTCCTGTCTGCCTTTGGAAGAAGAGGTGGAACTCTCAGCTCCTCCTGCACCATGCCTGCCTGGAGGCCGCCATGCTTCCCTCCATGAGGATAATGGACTGAACCTCAGAACCTGTAAGCCAGCCGCAATAAAATGTCCTTTTTAAGAGTTGCCTTGGTCATGGTGTCTGCTCACAGCAGTGAAACTCTAAGACAGGAGGGAAAGGGAGGAGGGTAGAAAGTTCCATAGCAACTCAGGCTACATACCTTGTCTCAAAAAAACCAACCAACCAAAACAGAACATGAGAGGCACGTGAGCAGTGGTCTCTGTTCACTCAGGAGTGCGCCACTGAGCCCCCCAACCCCAACAAAAGAGGCAGAGAGAAGCAGATGCTTCCTCTTCTCTGTGAGAGTCAACCCTTCCTCATGCTTCCCTCTCCCTCTGGGTACCTGGGGTGAAGGGCTCCCCTGAAATCTACCTGTAGCGCCAGTCTTGAGCAGGCAGTACAGCGAGGTCTCATGAGCTCTGCTGAATGGCGGCAGTGCCCTGATGCAAAGCACCCCTGGGTCAGAAGCACACTCCCCACTCCCCTGCTTACCCTCACCCGGATGACGTTGACCTCCACAAGCAGCAGCATCCCGTAGAGGATCACCAGAAGCCCCGTGAGGCAAAAGCGCAGCTGAGAGAAGCCGATGGCGTGGTCATAGAACTTGATGAACTTGATGGTGTTAGTGATGAAGGCCAAGGTCCAGTAGACGAGCAGAGCTGTGTAAGAGAGGGAGGAGGAGAGGGTGCTGGTCACGTATGTTTGTACCTCTACAAGCATGCAAGCATGTGGGGAGAGAGAACACATGTGTGACTATCACATCAACCATTGATGGGCTGATCACTGTGTGAGACAGTCCCGCACGTGTCTGAGAATCTTCTAGTTTTCTGGCCTCCATCTCCCAAGTGCTGGGATTACAAGTATGAGCCACCACACTTGGCTCCGGTGTCCCTTTGAGATGTGGACCAGGCATCATAACACTCATGACAGACATGCTAAGAAACTTGATGACATTGTAAGTCAGGAAATTAGCGATGGCGGTGGGGAAATACCCCCTTGAATTCAGCTAAGCTACGTGCACTGTGCCAGGAAAGCACTCTAACGTGTTTTCTCATCCATTCCCTTGAGAAGGAAGTGGCTTGTCATCCCACTTACAATCAGTCAAGGGGACCCTTGCTGAAGGTTGGGTAACCCATGCAAGGCCATGGTGGCCTTAAGCTGCAGAGCTTGGCTTGCCAGTCTGTAGTGACTTCAGGTGGAATTCCCAACCCATTAATTCCCATTGAGATGGGGACATTTTAAATGGTCATTCAACCCATCGTGTTTGTTTTGGATAAGGACACTGAAGCCCTAGGAGATGAAGTGAATGAGGTATGTTTACTGACAGCTCATGATGGCCAGAAGGCAAGGGAGGCCCAAGACCCTCTCCTCAAAGTCCAGTGGCCACAGCACCCCAACTTGGAAGCCTAGAGTTATGGAAGCCTGAAATAGTGCCTTCTTGCTCCATGGGCAGTGCAGTGCAGTGGCTGGAGATAGAGCCCTGCAGCCAGACACCGAATCTACACATAACGGCTGGGCTGGGCGGCCTTGGATAAACCATGTAAGCACCAAGTGCATCTAATCTGTGGCCCAGGGAGGCTGTGAATGCAGCCCAATGCAAACCATAAACTTAAAACACTATTGATTTTATTTTGTAGGCAATGCAGAGTCCTCGAGCGTAGATTTTGTACTTGGCGATATCACGCTGTAATGTCAAAAAGTCAAGCACACGTGGCACTGTAACCCACTTAGACCTGAATTTCTTCATCCATCACTGGGGACAGTGACAGCGCCGTCCAAAGGAAGCAATATGTGGAAAGCATTTAGTACAGGGAGCCTGGCATGGGGCATGGCTGTTCTTTGGGTATAAGCTGTTGATGTTTTTATGAAAGCTGGATTTCAGATTTAGGGCAGCAGGCTTCAGAAGCCCTGGGTGGATTCTGTCCTAAATTCTCACCCCTCCCCCTAATCTGCCAGCTTGTCACTATCAGCTTGTGAGAGCAAACCCCAACACAGCTAGCTAAGTGGCCTTGGAGGGGATGTTGATGAAGGCCAGCTCCAGCATCCCTTGTCTGTGGAGTCCTATACACATTCAGTAGGGTCAGCTTCAGCCACACGCCCCCCCCAAGCCAGGCCACAGTGAATGAATGAGATTTGCACTCTGACCTCCACCCCTGAGTCATCAGGCCGGCCATTGTTTGAGAAAAAGATGAGATCTGTTTGATCTGGCTGTGGGCTGAGGAGCAGATCAAGACACCAGGCCTTGCCATGTGGCCAGGACTGAGTGTGGGCAAGGGCCTTCTCTCAGGACTGTGGTGATGGCCCCTCACTTGCGCTGGTCTCCAGGCCACAGGGATCCACAGGAGGAGTTATCTTTTGCCCAGAATGAGAGGGCCACCTACTGGGGCAGAGACTCAGGCTGTGCCTCTGTGTCTGGATTCTATAACAAGTCTGTGACGTAGGCAAGGAAAACTTAGTGTTCCTACCCAGATGGGAAGCCAAGACTCAAAGAGCCCAAGTGTCTTCTGCAAGGGCACAGAGGAAGTTAGTGGTGGAGCCAGGGCGAGGCCCAGAGGGTCCCCTCCCACAGTGCCAAGCTCCAATCTGTCAGTGGACACAGCAGTGCTCATTGAGCTGAGAGAAGCAGGAGCCAGGCAGCAGGTGAGGGTGGAGATAGGAAGAGTTCTAGGCGCCAGACCCATTGGCCTTTCTCTCCATTTGTCTCCCACTGCCAGGCTCTGCACACTACACCTGCACACCTGGAACCCACCCTCTGCTCCCCACCCTCCGTGCCCTACCACATCGAGGCCACCACCATGCCCTCCCTCAACTACCTCAGGAACTTTGTGACTGGTTGTCACTCCCTCTTCCCCCCCCTACTCCAATATGACCTTCATACAATCATGTTCAAAAGCTCTCACTGCACCCACGGTCACTACCGTTGTTCACAGTACTCAAGGACAGGCGTGGCACGTCGCTGTAATCCTAGCAGTGGGAAGGAGGAGGATCAGGAGTTCAAAGTTATCCTTGGCTACATAGTGAGTTTGAAGCTAACCTGGTCAACATGAGATCCTACCTCAAAAACAAACAAAAAAACAAAACAAGTAACCAATTAACAATAACAATAACAAAAAACCAAAGCAAAGAAACCCCCTCAATAATAATAACATATAAAATGTCTACCAGTAGATGAATGAATAGCAAACTATGGCCTAGCCAGATGATGGAATAGCATCCAGCCTTAAAGGAAGGAAACTGATGTGTACTACCACATGGACAACTTGGAATAATTATTCCAAGTAAAGTAAATAAGTTACAGGAGGATTTAAAAGTCCTTAATGAAGTTCTACAAAGACAGAGTAGAACACTAGGCCTGCGGGCTAGGAAAGGGAGGAGGGAGCATTAATGGGTTCAGAGCGTTGGTTTGAGAAGGCAAAAGGTCCTGGTGGCAGACACTGGTGATGGTCGCACAGCTGAGTAAATGTTCTTAGTATCACAGGAGAGCACCCATGATGGCTGACACACGTGGTCAATACCATATTACATACATATGAACACACACAGGAAACCCAAACAAGAGGCAAGAGAAACTCAAGTTTGAGACCAACCAGGGCAACACAGGGAGACCTGATTACACAACCGAACAACAACAACCAGCACCGAAACGAAAGGCAGTCAACTGCCCATGCTGCTGGGAGAGGACCAGGATCCTGTGCGGCCTTCAGCCTGCCCATTCCAGCTCCTTTCTGACTTCTTCTGTTCTTTCTCTTTCAGATCCCTTTGGGTCTCCAGGGCCTTTGCACACGCTCTCAGCTCTCCCTGAAGCCTGCCTCTCCTTTCTGTCTGTCCCCCTTCTCAGCTCATGTTTTTCTTCAGGGTCCCCCTAGGGCCCCAGGATCACATTTCATGGGCTCGTTTAAGCTGTGGGACTCCAGGCCCGGGACCAGAGGTGGGACTCCAAATCGGGTGACTTTGACTTTTCTATGAACTGTCCTTTATCCCTGTAGCTAGCCGCCCTTTTTCCTGATCTAGAATTTCTAGACCTATAGAGCTTCTCCTGGGGGGGCAAAACTCCAACCAGGGGAGCTGAGGAAAGGGGAGAAAGCATTGATTTCTTGGAAGATGTGGAGCCGCCCATGGTGCTTATCTGTGCCTGGAAGACGGGATCCCGAGTGCTTGTCAGAAAATTGGAACACTAGCTTTTAGTTGCCCACAGTGTTCGTAAGACTCAGCTTAGCCAGGCTGGCTAGGCCAGGTGGAAGAGAGTCTTCTTGGGAACTGCTGCCTGAAGCTTGGAGCTTCATCTGCCCTTCTGGCTGCTACTCCAGAATACCCATTCATTCACATGGGGTCCTGGGGCAGGGGCATGGCTGGAGGGTCCCGATGAAGCATTGCACCTACCATAGGAAGGTAGACCTGTGACTAGACAGTAGGAAAATGCCATCTGCCTCAAGGCAAGGCAGCCATGTCACTTCAGCACAGAGAGCTCCCAATTCGAGTGTTTTCTATTACATGCTGTGACCCATGAACACCAGTGGCTTGCTGACACAGGATCAGAGGCAACTGCAAACGACTGTAGGCTACGCCATGACAGATCTACAGACTAAAGGCTTTGGTGGCAGGAACACAGCTTGAGGGGCCTTAGAAACAGCTAGAAGCCTTCAGATGCCTGATTTTGGTGATGCACCTGTGTTGCAAGACTAGACTACACCAAGTCCCTCACCACTGACAGTAGACTTCCTGCTCTGAAAAGGACAATAATAGGACCCGCCTCATAGGGCTGTGGCTGAGTTAATATGAGCCTGGCATGTAGGAAATGCTCAGTGAGTGTTTGCTGGTGGTGTTTTAAACATTTCTATTTCATATCTGTATGCCACACAGGGGAGCCATGGCTCCAACAGAGCTACTGTGGGTATTAGTGAGACAAATCATGCAGGGAGGGAGTGGAGCACAAAGCCCAGCCCACGGTACACACTCCATAAAGGGCAGGCAGAGCCCAGC
>JADRCH010000197.1:93391-103207 GCA_019843965.1 Rhynchomys soricoides | reverse complement strand
CAGAGAGCAAGCAAGGGAGGACAGAGAGCAAGCAAGGGATGACAGAGAGCAAGCAAGGGAGGTCCAGGAGCCTGTCTTCTGTTTGACCGTGGGTGTGATACTGTAGGCACCCGTATGTACCTACCCCATTGCTGAGGTGTGATACTGTAGGCACCCGTATGTACCCACCCCATTGCTGAGGTGTGATACTGTAGGCACCTGTATGTACCCACCCCATTGCTGAGGTGTGATACTGTAGGCACCCATATGTACCCACCCCATTGCTGAGGTGTGATACTGTAGGCACCCATATGTACCCACCCCATTGCTGAGGGCTCTATCATTCCTTTTTTCTTATACCATCATAATCATCTTCCTCCCCCTCCTCCTCTCCATCCTCCTTCTCTTCCTCCTCCTCATCGATGGAATCTTGCTATGCAGCCCTGAATTCACTGTGTGGCCTGGATTAGCCTCAAACTCGCAACAACCTTCCTGTCCTAGGCTGGAGTTTTCTTTTAGTCTGTTTTCCTCTACATTTTCTGCGTTATTCTTTGTGCAGTTAATGCTCAGCCATGTTGTCATGGATGCATAACTTTTCAGGAAACTGAGGACTGCATTTGTACCGAAGCAGGGTTGCGGGGTTGGGGGAGCAGGCACACTAGACTAGAGCCTACTGCTCTCATAGGTATCTCTGTGCTATCAGTCACCAGAGGCTCTGCCGCTGTGTGCGCAGTGGCGCCACCTAGTGACAGTCCTCAGAACACATCCGGAGGCAGCATATGACCCTGTTCTGACTCCACAACTTATGGGATTTGGGACCAGTCACCTTTCTGAGCTTCGTTTTCCTCACTTCTAAATGGGAGGAGGAAGTCATATGAGTTGGGCTGAGATCAGAGGATCAAAGGGGCTTAACAACAGCGGAGGCTCATTCAGTGTCTACAACTTACCTTACACTTGCTCTCGGGTCCTTACCAAAAACAAAAGTTATGGTCCAGTGTAGAGTTCCAGTGAAGAGAGCTGCAAGTGGCTGGAGTGTGTTCAGTCTGCAGTCTCGTCATTCAGTGTCTACAACTTACCTTACACTTGCTCTTGGGTCCTTACCAAAAACAAAAGTTATGGTCCAGTGTAGAGTTCCAGTGAAGAGAGCTGCAAGTGGCTGGAGTGTGTTCAGTCTGCAGTCTCGGGGACCCATTTACCTCAGGGACACATGTGGCTTCCAGGGAAGTCTCTCCTCAGCTGGCTCTAAAGTGAGACCACACAGCCTGACACATGGGCTTGAGAGTTCTCCTGGAAAGCATGGTGTCAGCTTCCCATGGAGGCGTTCTGTAGCTGCCAAGGATGTGTGATAGGATTGCTTTGTAGCCGGCTCTAGATTCACCTCAAATGCCCATTAGCACAGGACCACTGAAAACACAAGCAACCTGCACACGGTTGTCCTTCCCGGGGCTTCAGTGGGGCAAGCACAGAGAACACACACATGGAAATGTCTCTCAGACACAGGCACAGAGGAGTATGTGCTTTGTGACATCCTTTATGGATGAAACGGACTTGCATATGTCCACACAGTGAGGGGCGGCCTCTGGGCTTGCTAACCCAGGAGACCCTGCCACTTCTCTTGCAGCAGGCACTGGGAAAGTGCTCTAAACAAAGGTACCCCACTTTGAGAATTCTCAACCCTCCTGTGGCAGAACAAAAACCAACCTGGATTTGAGAGTCTGGATGCTCACTCGGTGGCAGGCAGGGTGGATGTGGCTCTTCTGGGGCTGATGTTACTCAGGCCTTTGTGTGGCTAACTGAGTAACTTGTGACCATGGTAGAGGGTGTCCTCATGATGATACTGCCAGCAATGGAGTAGGTGGCAATTCAGGAAACGAACCTTTCCAACAATCCCAACCAATGGGCTGGTTAAGAACAAAAGCAAAATTCAGTGTGTATTCATTGTGTTATAGTTACTTTGCTGTGACCAAGGTGACTTAAGGAAGGGTTTGTAGGCAGTAGGAACACAGGTGGCTGTCCAGTTGCTTCTGCAGTCAGGAAGCAGGAGATGGGTGCCAGCGCTTAGCTCTCTTTCTCTTCATCATTCATTCGGTCCAGACTCCTAGCCCATGAGATGGTGCCGCCAACACTCAAGAGGCATCTTCATATTTCATGTCAGCCAATTCTAAAACTCCTTTACAGGTGTGCCCAGAGGCCCAGCTCCTCTTTGGAGATTCTAGATCCTGTCAAGCAGATGGTGTTAAATGGTCACTCTTATGCTGTAAAGCGTCATGGCAGAAGGATGGAGAAGAACAGTGGAGCTTCCTCCTGCTCCCTTTACACCCATGACTGTGAAGCTGTGTCTAGGTGGGAAGCACACAGACAGTGCTTCTGTAGTTCCTCAGGGGAACTAGGAATCGACGAGAGGACAGGGGTAGAGACATTCTGTCTGGAACTCTGGGAGCAGCAGCGTCTCCCCTCCCAGCCCCACTCTAAGGTGCTACCTATGGTGCCTAGCTACCTGCTTAAAAGAGAGGTGGCTGGGGACCTGGCTGTCAGTGATGGTGTGGGTAGGTTATATTAGATAATCCGTATAGATCTTCCCTCACCTCCAGGAAGAGCCACAGACTGACAGAGGCAGGAGATCCTCAATCATACATGAATGGACGGTTGGTGAGCCATCCTGCCCCAGTCTCCTGACACCATGTAACAGGAGAAGTAGAAGGGAACTCCTGACAACAACCAAGGCTAACATTAGTTTCTGTTGGCTGTTGAGATGAGGGCTTCCTATATATACAAATGAAAATGTTTCTTTTGCCAATTAAGGGTGTTTGATTGCTTGAGACGGGGTACTGTGTAATCCAGGATAGCCTCAAACTTGCTGTCTTAGTATTTTATTGCTGTGAAGAGACACCATCACCTTGGCAACTCTTATAAAGGAAAGAATTTAACTGGGGCTTGCTTACAGTTCAGAGGTCAGTCCATTGTCATCATGGCAGGAAGCATGGTGGCATGCAGGCTGAGAGTTCTACATCTGGATCTGCAGGCAGCAGGAAGAGAAAGACTCTGGGCTTGGGATGTTTTTCTTGAAAACTCGAAACCCATCTCCCCCCCCCTGCACCCCCCTGTGACACACCTCCTCTAACAAGGCCACGCCTCCCAATCCTTTCAAAGAGGGCCACTTCCTGGTGACCAATCATTCAAATCTAGAACCTTTATGGGCCAGTCCCATTCAAACCACTGCACTCGCTATGTAGTCAAGGCTGGCCTTGAACTCCTGATCTTCCTACCTCAGTGTGCCTAGGGCTAGGATCACAGACTTATGCCACCACACCCAGTATCACATGTATGTCCTAAGAGACAATCTCTCTACAGTCACCCAACCAAGAAGGGCAATTCCTATGCACAATCTGAGGTGTGGTTTGAATGGGAAACTGCCCCCATGGGCTCACTTGTTTTAACTTTTGGTCTCCATCTATTTGGGGAGGTTATAGAACTTCAGAGAGCAGAGAAATAGCCTTACTTCCTGTCCCTTCCATCTGTTCCCACGCTGCAGGTACATCATGACCGGCCATCTCACGTCCCTGCCACCAAGTCCCTTGCTATGAAACACTGTAGCTCCTTAAACCATGAGCCCAAATAAGCCTTCATCCTGGTTACCTACCAGGTTAGCTTGAGGACACTTAAGAACAAGTTCAGATTCTTGTTTCTTTTAGAATCTAATTCCCAGGCTAGTTCAGTGATAGGAGATTCCAGAAGATGCTGACTGGTGGCTTCCCACACTCCATCCCCCACCCCACCCCAAAGCAGCAGAATCCCCATCAGGTAAAGCTGGAGAGGACATCCCCCTCTGACCCCTGACACGTGAGTCTAGTAGGCCTACCACGGACTCCGCTGTCAGCCTGGAGGACTGACCCAGAGATGGGCTGCGACCAGTGACCTGCCTTCTTCCACCTCTTCCCTTCATCATAGAAAGTGTGCCTAACCCGTGGCTTAGCAGTCACCTAAAAGCCAAGATGGCCATGAATGAAGCCCAACACATCTGTAAATGACAATTCATATTTCACTATCCCAAGAGCAGACATCTCTGTCAGAGGGACCTTAACTCTGGTCTCCTTAGCTTTCCTGGGCTCCAGTACTATGGGAACAGCGTGTCTGTTCCCAGCTATGGGATCATGGGTGCATCAATTTCCTCAAGCTTCAGCTATAAACAGGAGGAATCACATCCAGAAACCATGACAGTAGAGGGGCAGGGTACCTCCTGCTGGAACTCCCAAGATGCTAAATTTTAAAACTTGAGCACTTACCTAGTGTGCAGCGTACTCCCTGTCTTGATCACACCTCTCTGTGAGGCAGATGGTATGAGCATCATGACCTAGGGCAGAAATAGGCAGAGAAGAAAGGTCAATGGTCCAAGGTCCCTTTGCAGACTAGGCGGCAGAGTACGGCTTCCTTCTTGGGGAGTTCTTCTGAGGTATCTGGCATGGGAAGGGTAAAACCTCAAGGCAAAAGGAGGGTAGGAGTCAGATGATGGAATGGGACGTGATGTGGCAGGTGGTGGTAAAGACGTGTCTGGAAGCAATGTCCACACAGCAAGCCCCGCTTCTTACTTAGCCTTGTCCGGTTGGTGTGTGCCTGTCAGTAATGGACATACCTAATATCTTTGTTGCAAAGGACTAGGTGTTTATGTCTCCCGATCCTAAGGCCCAAGAAGTGGCATTGGGAGGCAGGGCCTCTGGGAAATGATTGTACTGGGACTCACTTGCATGGTGACATTCATGCTTTTATAAGAGGTTCCAGAATGTTCATTGTCATTTTCTGATGTGGGTTACAGAGAAAGGCAGTTGTCTGAGGAAGCAGGTTTTAAATAGGCATAGAATCTCTTCCTGGCTGTCTTAGGTAGGGTTTTACTGCTGTGAGCAGACACCTTGTCCAAGGCAACTCTTATAAGAACAACATTTAGCTGGGATTGGCTTACAGGTTCAGAGGTTCAGTCCATTATCATCAAGGCAGGAACAATGCAGCATCCAGGCAGACATGGTGCAGGAGGAGCTGAGAGTTCTACATCTTCATCTGAAGGCTGCTAGCAGAATACTGGCTCCCAGGCAGCTAGGGTGAGGGTCTTACAGCCCACAACCACAGTGACACACCTACTCCGACAGGGCCACACCTCCCAACAGTGCCACTCCCTGGGCACATACAAACCATCACACTGGCTTTGGACTTTGCAGTCACCAAAACCATGAGAAATAAATCTGTTATTCCAGCCATCCAGTTCATGGTACCTCTGTCATAGGGGCAAGAATGGCCTCAGATGCTTGTGCCCTGATAACCATGGGGTATAGAAGTATTGAGGCCAGGCAGCCCCATGGCTGTGATGCTGTGTGGGAGGAAGCCCCTTCACCAACGACTCCCCCATTCAAGTGGGCGTACACCTTGAGACACCCTCACAGCCATGAGCTAACATATATCTGCTCCATAACTGTATTGCTGAAGTGCTCCCTTATGACCTATAGCCAAATCTATTTTTAGCTGTAATGTGCACATTAAAAATTTAGACTGGTGGATATATTTAATGTTAAGGTAAAGAGGGAGCCCAGTGGTTTCAAGAGAAATGTTGTCCTTTCCTTGGGAACTTGAGAATCATACCGAAATTTTCTCTTGTTGCAGAGACTAGCTTCTGGAGGGATGGGGATCAGGGAGCTGGGGAGGGCAGGACAGGTGGAGATACTGCTTGCTTATCAAATGGGAGAAATAGCCTGGTTCAGCCAGTGAGTGCTGTGAGCCGTAAAGAGAAAATCAGCAATAGGCATTCATTCTGTAGTTTCTGTATACAGATTGGTTTCCTCTGTGACCTACAAAGTGAGTGGTATTGTGTCCTTGAGAAACAGGCCTAGAGAGGCTAAGTGACTTGCCATAGCTCGCACAGCCCAGTAAGATACAGAACTTCTGTTGGAACTCAGTGTGGTTGAGTCTAGAATCTGCATGCTTTCCGTCCCAGTGGCTCTTACAGTGTCCCCAGCCATTAGCATTAATTGGTGCTTTGCTGGAGGTTCCCATTCTTGGGGTAGCTCTCTACCATGCTACCTCCCAGATAGGGACAATAACAGCAAGTCAGTCCCTGCTCTCAGGACCCACACTTTGGATAGGAGTGGCCCCCATAGATTCATGTGTTTGAATGCTTGGCCCACGGGGAGGTGGGGCCTTGTTGGTGTAGGAGTGGCTTTGCTGGAGGAAGTGTCACAGTGAAGGTGGGCTTTGAGATCTCAAAACCTCAAGTCAGTTTAACTCCTGCTGCCTGAGGATCCAGATGTAAAACTCCCAGCCCCTTCTCCAGCACCTTGTCTGCCTGCATGCCGCCTTGCTTCTCGCCATGAGGGTAATGGACCAGACCTCTGAACTGTAAGCCAGCTCCAATTAAATGTTTTCCTTCGTAAGAGTTCCTGTGGTCATGGTGTCTCATCATAGCAACAAATCCCAAACTAAGACTGTCTGGCTGGGCAAAGAGGAGAAAAGGAAAGGAAATGTCCTGGCTGGTTATGTGTCACCTTGACACAGCTGGAGCTATCGCAGAAAGGAGCTTCAGGTGAGGAAATGCCTCCGTGAGATCCAGCTGTAAGGCATTTTCTCAGTTAGTGATGAAGGGGGGAGGGCCCCTTGTGGGTGGTACCATCCCTGGGCTGGTAGTCTTGGGCTCTATAAGAAAGCAGGCTGAGCAAGCCAGGGGAAGCAAGCAAGCCAGTAAGCAGCATCCCTCCATGGCCTCTGCATCAGCTCCTACTTCCTGACCTGCTTGAGTTCCAGTCCTGACTTCCTCTGGTGATGAACAGCATCATGGAAATGTAAGCTGAATTAAACCCTTGGGAAGCAAGTTACCTCCCCAACTTGCTTCTTGGCCATGTTTGTGCAGGAATAGAAACCCTGACTCAGACAGGAAGGGAGGTAAGTTGGCTGAGCTTGGAGACGCAGCTTGCTGGGAGCTTTGGGGTTCAGGGAGCATGGTGGTGGCAGATGCTCAGTCTGCCCTAGTGACAAGGAGGATTATGAAGGAATTGCTGAAGCGCGCGCGCACACACACACACACACACACACACACATCAGAGCTGGGATGCATTTCCAGACACACTAGTGAACGTGTGAGTCTTGGAGGGCTGAGGAACTCTGAGAAAGGCCATGGAGCGTGATGTAGGGGAGGAGGCCAGACTGCTGGTGCTCCATAATGTCCACACGAAGTCTTCCTCATGTAACCCCGCCCCTGAAAAATGCCCACCATCCATTGCACAAGTCACCAAGATGTCCTTGCTGAGGGGACAGCACCTCTACTCTCTCTGCCATCCAATAACCAGCTCTCAAGTCCTCAACGCTGGCTTCAAGTGTCCTTTCCAACTGTAAGCTTGTTTGCCCCCACCCCCATCCCCTGCCATGGCAACTCCACTGAAAGGTCCCTCCCCTAGTCCCCAGCCCTGTGTTCAGTCTCCAGCACTCATCCCTCAGCATGGCAATGATCCACACACGGGTCGGTCTCCCCTGCTGTCCTAGGAGGATAGCACTGCAGCTGAAACTCATGAAGCTCTGGCACAGAGTTAAATAATTCCAATCAATATTTGTTAACTGGATGAATGAATGAGTGGACAGATGAATGACCAACTCAATCAGGGACTGCATTTACCCTTGGGTGTAACAGCTGTTTGCTCACCCAGTGAAGTGGAAAATTGATGTTTATAAACCCAGTTCGGCTTTCTCATTGATATACGTTATGTCATTATGTGCTTTCTTTGCTTTTAGCAGATCATTCCTTACTTATTTAGTGATGCATTTATACTAAGTGCTTACTGTGAGCTGGCCACCATACTAACTGTTGGAGAGAAACTGGGGTGCATAGTGCATCTAAGAAGCTGTTTCACCTCTGGGGTGTTTTCAGTACCTTACTGTCTTGCTTAAGGCTTTATTGCTGTGAAGAGACACCATGACCAAGGCAACTCTTGTAAAAGAAAACATTGAATTGGGGCTGGCCTACAGTTCAGAAGTTTAGTCCATTATCAAGGCAGGAAGCAGGTGGAGGTGTGCAGGC
Organism: Rhynchomys soricoides; assembly: GCA_019843965.1. Lineage (NCBI taxonomy): Eukaryota > Metazoa > Chordata > Mammalia > Rodentia > Muridae > Rhynchomys > Rhynchomys soricoides. The sequence goes on along the minus strand of JADRCH010000197.1, from coordinate 95,181 downwards.
AGCCATGGTGCTGGAGGGAACAAGAGTTCTCTGTCTTGATCTGAAGGCTTCAGGGGACTGTGTGCCACACTGGGCATAGTTTGAGCATAGGAGACCTCAAAGCCTGCCCCACAGTGACATACTTCCAATAATGCCACACCTTTTATAGATCCACTGTCTGTGGGCCAAGCATTCGAACGCAGGAGTCTTTGTGGCCATTCCTATTCAAACCACCACCCTCACCATTCAGGCTTTTTAAAAATAGTGTGTGTGTGTGTGTGTGTGCGTGCACATGTGCGTGTGCGTGTGTGTGCTTGTGTGTGTGCATGTGTGTGTGTGCGTGTGTGCGTGTGTGTGTGTGTGTGTGTATCCTGTGTGCATATCACACAAGATATGTGTGTGTAGGTACGTATGGGTGTGGACACACATATACCATTGTAAAATATGACCAAGGACAACCTCAAGTGTCACTTTCCATCCTGTTTGAGACAAAAATACCTTTGTTTGTTGCTATGGATATCAGGTTGTCCTGAAAACTTCCAGGGATTCTCTTGTCTCCACCTCATATCTCACTATGGCTAAGATACAGATTCACTTCACTCTGCTCCACTCCACTCAACTGTCTGTGGGCTCTGGGGATCTGAACTCAGGTCCTGTGCTTGCATGGCACATGTTTTATGCCCTGAGCTGTTTCCCCAGCCCCATGCTTCAGACTTTTGTTTATCTTGTTTTATTATCACTGTGGATATAAGCTCTTATGAGTGAGAGGCATTTTTGAAAATCTGATAAAAGCCTTGCAATCCCTCCTGAGATTGTAAACCCACTCTAAACCTCTCCATGGACTCTGACCTGGAAACAGCAGATCCATGGAGGCCAGGTATCTGGTGGTTGTTGGACAGTATCAACAGTTTTGCTCCATATCAGGCAGCATTTGGCTCTGTGGTACCTGTAAGCTGAACTCGGAGCCTGCACAGTAGAGACTGGCTCCCTGGCCCTAGAGTTCCCCTTACCTGATAAAGAGTCCACAGTCAGAGTGGGCACATATGCCAGTGCAGACAGAGGGAGAATCTCTGCTGGGATTGTTTTCCCAGCATGCCTGAGGAAACTCTGCTCTCCACTAACCTCCCACCAGCCCACTTTACATGTGAGCTGTGCAGAGATCAAACCTCTGGCTTTTGCATGCTTATGTAGGAAGCCCTGGGGCCTCAGAGATTCAAAAGTCTGATGTGAAGACTTTCATTTTCTCAGGAGTCATTTTGTCCATTGCAGCCTTGAGGATCAGACTGGAGCTATGTGTCCAGGAGATGGTTCTGTTCCAATGGGGTCAGACATCATTCTTCCAAGCCTGTGCCCGCTGCTGAAGCACAATTGTGAAGAGCTAGGAGAACACGCAGGTGGTGGGTAGCAGTTAGGTGAACTCAGGTGAGTATACACTGTTTCCACAGCTGAGGCAGGAACCACTGAACGCCCATCGAGGGCAGGTTGTTTAGACAAAATGTGTTATGCATACACAATGGGGTATGCAGTATCCAGTCTTTGTTTGTTTGTTTCAAGACAGGGTTTCTCTGTGTAGCCCTGGCTGTCCTGGAACTCACTCTGTAGACCAGGGTGGCCTCGAACTCAGAAATTCACCTGCCTCTGCCTCCCGAGTGCTGGGATTAAAGGCGTGCGCCACTTTACACTTGTAGTATCCAGTCTTTAAAAGGAAGGAAGGTACGGCATTCCAGGTGGGAGCCTCAGTGGTAACTGTCTAGTGTGTGAAATCCCTGAGTACTACCTCCAGCACCACAGAAAGGAAGAGGAAAGTAGAG
>JADRCH010000197.1:33391-90891 GCA_019843965.1 Rhynchomys soricoides | reverse complement strand
ATCCAGAACAGTCTCAGTGCTTTTGTTTTAGCATCTGGCTCAGCAAAATCCCAAACACTTCTGTATTCTGTCTCCCTACTTAAACTGTCCTCTGGAGTTGGGTTTCTGTCAACGCCAGCCCTAAGAGTCAGAGGAAGAGCTGGCCCACAACTCACTGAGTTCTTAGCTATGCCAAACCCCAAGCTGCCTTTCACAGGTGCCTTGAAGGATGCACAAAAAGTCCATGTGGGTTTGAAGGCAATGTAGTGAGCAGAATAAACAAACACAAGGATCCAGAGATGCAAGAGAACCAGACCGGGGGGCCAGCATTCAGTGTGGCCAGAGCCGAGGAGATGGCTCAGGGGAGTCAGGGCTGGAGAAGAGAGCAGGGACCAGGTGACAATAGAGCTTGGTAGTCAGGTAGGAGGTTGGGCTCTGTCCTCAGGACAGGAGAGAGACCTTGAAGACCTTTCAAGTCCTACAGACGTGATCTGGTTGCAATTTTAGCGCACTTGCTCGCTTGCTTGCTCATTTGCTCGCTCTGCAATGGAAAGACAGATGACCCAAGGGAAACAGAAGCTCACAAAATCTAATTCCTCATGGCAGCCACATCTTTCTCCTTTACTTGAACTCCTGAAGCTGTGGTGTCTGTAGCTACATCCTATCCCTCCATTTGCTCCCTATGGACCTGATACAGGTCCTTAATTTCCTACTGAAGGCAGCAGAGCTGTCTCCCCTCCTCCTCCTCTGGATGGAGTACTGACTCCAGGTTTGGGCTCCAGCACAGTGCTAGATGCAAGCATCTCAACCGGTGACAAACTGACCTGCAGCTCATGTGCCCCAAGGCGCACCTATGTGAGCTTTCTGTTACTGTAATAAAATTCAAATTAAAAGGAAAATTTTGTTTGGGAGGCTTCAGTCTAGTCTGTGATCGGTTGCTTTTCAGCCTGTGATGAGGCAGGCTATTGTGGTGGGAACACTGCAGAGGGGTCAGAGTGAAAAAGAGAAGAAGAGACAGTTGTGAAATAATTCACTTAGGGGATACACTCTGGTGTTACTGACTTCACACATATCAGGGACAAAATAAAACAAAAACAAACAAACAAACAAAATAAAACAAAATGTCTGACAAAACTAAGAAGTGTTGGTTTGGGCTCCCAGCTTTAGAAGGGATATCGCCCATCATGATGAGGAGGGTGGGGTGGCAAGAGCCACAGCAGCCTCTGTGAGTTAGTGAGCAGACAGTAAGTGAGACTAGAGGCTATAAAGCCTCAAGGCCCATCCCCAGCCACCAGCTTCCTCCAAGAGGCTACACTTCCTAAAGATTCCACAACCTTCTACCACAGTGCCACCAGCTAGCGGAAACCAAGTGTTCAAACGCGTGAGTCTCTGGGAGACATTTCTCATTCCAACCTGTGAACCCTCAGAGACCTAGAAGTTCCCTGTAGGCTCCACCTTTTAGTTTCTCCACTTCCTGATAGCATCAAACAGAGTATACAGACCCTTATGGAGACCCTCTTGGTCCAAAGGATAGTACCATTGTAGGTGGGCAATACTGAGAGCAATATGCGCTTGTAACTGTTAACATCTACCACAGCACACAGCAGAGTCGAGGTGCGTCCCCACCCTAATCTCTGCCTTGGCTATGGCTTCTTTCCTTGCACGACATTACCAGAGTGTCACACACATATACCCCTGTAGCCAGGTAAAAGACTGAGACTGAAGTCTGCTTTCTGTTGAATGAGCGTAGCTTTCTCTCCATGGTAAAGTTGAGTCCTTAATGTGGGGACTGTGCGTAGCCAGCAGATCTCAAGTCTGTTAAACCCAGCTGTAAACTCCGAGTCCCAGCAGGACTGACCACTGCCTGGTCCAGTCCCCCTGGGATTTTCAGCTGTCCCCTGGGACCTGCCTTAAACCCTACTTTATACACGCTATCTGGATCTCTCTAATTCTTAGTTGATTAATGCTGCGTATTTTGGGTTCAGTGTGGGATGACAGCTCTCTCCAGGGACCATCCAAGAGGCGTCTTGTCTCTAGTGACGCCTTCTTTTCTCTTCTCTAAGGTTCTGTGCAGGGGTGAACCTTGTTCTCCTTACCTCATCTTGGCAACCTTAGGAGACACAGCATAGTTTCTGATAGCAGCTGGGCCACTCTACACCTTGAGGGCCCCTTTGAGGGGACAGGACAAAACCCTGCTTCACACCTTCATTTCCCACCTCTCTGCCAGGGACACCCTGAAGCCCAGCTTGGGTCCTGTTACCTCTTCCTGAGCTCTGAGCCAGCCCTGGGTGCTGGTCCAATGTATATCATGTCCGGATCACAGCTGTGGGGCTGTAACCTTCCAGTTTCTCATTTAGCATCTTGAATCTGCTGTCTGCACACATTCACCCTCAGAAGCTGGAGTCAGTCTTGTTTATTAGTGAGTTCACCGTCAGGTTTTCAGCAGGGATTACAGCAAGCGGGGAGGGGGGGAGTAGAGAGATGCAGGGCTTGGGCTCCCTTAGGTCTCAAGAAAGGAATACTCGAGAGCTGGGAGGGTCAACTTAGCAGAGCTGGAAGAAACAGGAGCTGGAATCCCACCGGTCGGTCCAGAACAGCAGTTGGTCCTTGCTGGCCTTCAGAGGAGGGGCCAGGTCACAGGGCTTTGGCGGGCAGTTTGCAGGGAGACTTTCTACATCTGATGACTAGTGTTTCTCAGGCTGAGTTCAGGGGCTGGGTGCAGAGCTTGCCGGCCTCCAGGATGGGTCTGGCTGGTTTCTCTCTCTGGACTTTAAAAGAAGGTTCTGTGGACAAGAGGAAGCAGATGGGATTGACAGGACTTGCATATGACCCTCTCTCCATGGCCAGCCCCACTGTAGCAGCACACAGCCCTTCCAGCCTTCAGGGGCCCCCTCTCAGTTCAGCCCTGAGTAGAAACACACCAACCACAGCACACAGGGACGCTAGGGAGGAAGCCAAATGGGTGTCAGGATGAGGGGATAATGGGAGCAGCAGGAAGGACAAGAGTCACTGTCAAGAAGAGCAAACAGTGACAGAGCAGACATTGAGGACATGGTAGCCAGGTCCACTGTTGTGGTGCATGAAGCATGAGCAGTATTTTGGGAAAATTGTGACAGAAGCAGCCATGCTTGGAGCTGCCCTGGTTGTGGGCTTTGGGCCACAATCAACCTCAGTGTCACAGCCACCAAACCCAGGAGAGACAGATAGAGAAGTACTCAAAAGCTTGGCTCCCTGTCGCACCAGAGAGAGCCCAGATCAAGGTAGGATGGAGACCAAGGACAGTGTGGGCTGAGCAGGGCACATCAATGGAAGCCACCAACCCTGGTTCTTTGGACCAGCTTAAAGAGTTTGAATGTCAAGTCTCTGCCTAAGCAGGGCTTTGGGTTCCTGAAGGGGTTCTCATGGGAAAGAGGCCCCTGTGAGGAGGTTCAGCAGGCTTTAGTGTTTTCCAGCCTAGTCCAGCAGGGGGGAGACACCATTGTGCTCAGTGCTACCCTGCTCCAACGAGGTTCTGAGTGTGACCCAAAGGGGGTCCCAAGCCCTGTGGGCATCAGGACTCTCAGGTCCTAAGCCAGTGCCCTCAGCTGGTCTTTGTGTACCCCCTGTAAGCTCTAGTGTCTCAGCCATTGACAGCAGCCCCAAGAAAGATATTCCTGCAATCTGCCTCTGTCTTTTTCTAGACACTAGTCCAAAGAACCTGCCAGGATCATGGGCAGCACATGGCACACAGCATGGACAGACAGAGCCCTGCGGCTGCCTGCCTAGTCACCGTGGGCTCCAACTGCAGGAAAAACCCGTGTGTAGACACGGGCTCATAGGCTTCAAGCTGCTTTCGGGCCGGCTGGGGGCTTTCGGCTGCAGAGGAGGGAAGAGAAGAGCTACACATGCAGAGTGGAGCAGGAGACAAGAGGGCTCAGTTACTGCTGGGGGAGGTTCTGCAGGCTCTCTTCCTGCACTGAGTGTCTGCCTCTTCAGTACTGCCCAGGCCCTGGTTCCACTATAGACACTATAGAATCTTCAAATCATGTGGAATGGACCAGTCTAGGCAGGTGAGCCTGGGCCAATGACTGTGAGCCAGCACTACTAATGACTCTGGTCCAGGGTGTCTCTAGCCCAGGGTGTTCTAGGCCCCATGACTGCCAGCAGATGTATGCCCAGGACATCCCTTTCACTGGGTAAGGCTCGGGAAAGGTGGCTAGGATCCTGGGAGGACATGGGGTGCAAGAACAGGGTGCCTGTTCACACTTACAGCTCATCATCGTATTCCTTGGGGGGACAGACGGCAACCACAAGGTCTATCCAGTCCTGTAGGGAAAAACCGTGTGACCACATAGGGCACACGGAGAAGTACATGATGAATCTGCCTGGTGTTCTGTTCCACTCCTGGGCTTCATAGCTCAGGGCCAGCCAGGGTACAGTGAGGGCTAGGGCTCCCTTCTGGGGAGGGGGGGCACACACGCTAGGAAAGCCCCAGAAGCGGGCTGCTAGACCCACAGATGTTAGCAAGTTCCCAATTGTGGATCTATGGACCAGGCCTGGGCAGCCACTTCAGAATCATTTATGAGCTCATAGCTGTATCCCTCACAGTCTCCTGTACCCCTTACAGTCTCAGGTACATGCTAGGAAGGAGTGCTACCAACAAGCAGCACCCCTAACCCTGAGCCATAGCAAACATGGGCTCTTTTGGCCTCTCTCTGATCTTGACATCCCCTCGATGGCATAACCGCTGATGTTGGCTTGCCCATCACTGTCCACCCTGGCTTTGGGTGGCAAGTCTTGAAAGAGGACTGATCCACTCCCATGCCAAAGCTCCTAAGATTGAGCTGAACTCTCCCCGCCCTGTGCCCTCCCTCCCTCCACTCCAGCAGCACAGAACACAACCGCTCCCTCTGTCCAAAGATGACATCATGTTACCCGTTGGTCTTCTCTTCGCCACAGCCTTTCATGTGGGTCCCAGGCCCATCTGGTCAGCTTCCTCGGCACTGAACTTAATACCTCAGGCTCAGCTGCCTGCACACAGTGGCACAGGTTGTGCACTGCACAGCATGAGTAGGTACCATTTACATTACTGTTTGTGGGAAGGCACCCCCTCAGACTGTGCACTGCACATCCTGAGACACTCCATGTGGGAGCCCTGGTCCATGTGGGTATCTGCTAAGCATGGAGCAGACTACAGCCCCGCTTGCATCTGCCCTCTGGTCTGTTCACTCTCTAACAGCCCCCAATACTATCTTGATTCCTCTTGATTCTGCCTTAGCACACACTTATAGAAGACCTTGGAGGGTTGGGTTTTTTGGTTCCATGTCCAGCCTTTCAAGTCCAATCTACTGTCTGGACCTTGGGTACCAGCCCTGGCCATTGCCATTGTAAGGCTAGGGTTTTAGGCAGGTGGTGAGGGAAGAGGGGAGGGGCTAGCTCTCACCCCGCCCTGATTCCAGGCCTTCTGCAGGGCAGCCTCAGCCTCAGCCAGGGTGTAGTCCGTCACAATCTTGCCGTTGATGGCCAAGATCTCATCCCCTTTCACAATGCCACCTTCAGGAAGAAGCAGATAGGTGTTCACCTGGTCCACTTGTGACCTTTGCCTGATTCAGGGCTATCTGTGGCTCTTTACTGTGGGACAGTGGAAGAGGCCACACCCTGGGCTCTGAAAGCTCTTGAAAGGCAAAATAGGCTTAGTTCCTCAACAGTCCCTCTCACAGGTTCTCTCTAGGCTCTGCAGAGCCATTAGACCACAGAGGAGTCCTTGGCATCCCCCATCTGCACACTGCAGCAGGACAGACCTGCATTTCTGGTGCAGTTCAAAGAGCCTGAGCCATCAAGAGGAGCTAGACCTCAAATGCCTGCCACGTTCACTCCATCAGAAACCAGTCCCTTTAATTCCCTTCCAGCACCCCGTTCTCCCCGTGGTCAGTATTTTTTCACAGAGTGGCCCCAGCTATTCAAATGTTTGCCGATGATCCCTCCAGTCATCCTCCCATCCCAGCCATCCTGCCATGAAGGCAGGGCTTTTCCTGGCATGCTCACCCTGGCACTTCTCATAGGACTTAACACAATGGGGCTCAACAGAAGAGTATTAAAAAGAAGAACCGTGTTGAAATGTGGATAAGCTGTCCTGGCATCTAGTGATTAAGAAGTTGTCAAGTACACACTGAAAAAGACCCCCACTGCAAAAAGACCAGTGAGTCTCAGACATGCTAATATGTAGAGTGGCTCTGTAAGTAATCAGATCATGTATGACTCCCATCTGTAAGCAATCAGATCGTCTGTAAGCAAACAGATATGCATGACTTCCCATCTGTAAGCAATCAGGTCATGTATGTCTTCCCACACCTCTTGCCCATCACGTCACACCTTTTTCTGTAAAGAATTCTGGTTTTGATGTGCACCGACCTCTGGGTTGTGGGGAAATCAATCACTTGGAAGCCTTGAAAGTGTATGTGTCACAAGGTTTGGAACTCATGCTCCTGGCATGTCCTGGGATGTCTAAATCAGCATGGGATCAAACCTCATACAGCAGATGTCCCTGTGCAGAGGGACTGAGGATGAGTGACTCTCAGTAAAGTCACAAAGAGACCCAGGGAGTAGCACAGGTCCTCTTTCATCCTTCCCTGACAGACACAGGTGGGACAAGCAGCAAATCATTCCTCAGGTTGCACAGAAATGGGGGTGGAAGAGGAGAGTACCCGGGCACAGGAAGTTAGGACAGCTGCCTGGGTGAGTAGAAGCCACCATGGGCTGAGGTAAAGGCTTCAAGTGGGATTCAGGGGGCTCTCTGAGGCCAGGGCCATGGTTAGCAGGGATGGACAGTGCCCAGGGCCGCTAGGGGTGCATTGCCTGCCTCGGTAACTGCTGAAGCCCAGCTGCCATTGACCAGGGGCCTTTCATTCCTGACTCCTGTCCCAGGCTCATGTCTTCTAACACCTCAGCCTAAACCCTGCCAGCTATGGGAGGGCCTTGTTTTAGCCTGAAGGGATGGGATCCTAGGATTTCCTGCCCTAGCCTAGGATTGAAGGGGACCTGGGCTCTACAAAGTACTCCAGAGTATAGGAGCCCAAGCTGTGTGGCAGAGGTATCAATAACAGTGGAGTTAGAGACACTGGGTTTCAAAGGCTGTCAGGTGAGTGAGCTGATAGTGTGAAGCAAGAGACAGCCCGGATCCTGAGTCAGTAAATGGTGGGTTCGGGGTTTCCATTTATTTTTGAAACAGGGTCTTGTGTAGCTCAGGTTGGCCTCAAACTCACCAGGTCACCTTGAACTTCTAATCTTTATGCTTTATGCTCCCAGCTCCCACATGCTGGGACTACAGTCACAGGTCTCCGATCCTGGTCTGTGCAGTACTGGGCTGCAGCTCCGGGCTTCATGCAAGCTAGGCAAGCACTGTACCAGTGGAGCCACAACTCCAGCCCCAGCATGGGGGAGGGGCAATGTGTATGGGGAAGGGATGAGAGGTCTCTGGCCCTGTGGGAGGAGCCAGGCTAGGGAAGCACCTAGAAGTGCTACCTACACTGAGCACTAAACCAAATGACCGATTGGCCTGGATTCAAGTCCTGCCTGGCATCTTTTACTGGCTAGGGATCCTGTTCCCAAGCCATGTAATGAAAGTCTCTATGGAGTATATCTGGGGATTCGGAACACTGTGATATCCTTAGTCCCAGAGCTGTGGCCAGGCCCACAGACTAATGCCTGATCTGTGATTCATCCCACAGACCACCTGCTCTTTGAGGGTGCTTCTCCCCTGCTCTCTGCATGTTCCTTCTGCCGGGAAGTCCTGCCCTGCCCAGGCGATACCAGTCATCTTCATAGGCTTCCCTGCATCCCGCACCACCCCCTTCCTGGGTTCTCACGGCTTCTGTCCACCAGCATTTCCCATCAATCCTTGGCTGAGAGTCCTGTGACAAGGCTCTGGACCCATTTTTGTCATTAGCCTGGGAGACCCTAGAGGGCAGGATGGCATCTGGGCATGCCACCTCAGGTCCTGGAACCATGATGCAGCCTCAAGTAACGGCTGAGTCTAGCTTGATGGTCTGCTGGATGGACCTGACATTCTTGAACAACTATGAGACCATTTAAAGCCAAGTGGGTGTCTGCTGTCCTGCGGCGTCTGGTATAGCCATCACATCATCCCCCAAACGGGCAAAGCCTGTCCATACTCACCGTGCCGCTCCGCAGCTCCCCCTTCATAAACTGCAGAGACGACCACCTTCCCCACAGGGGAGTCCACTCCACCCTCCAAGGCCAAGTCTAAAGACCCCTCCTGGGTGGAGGAAAGCAGGTCTCAGGCAGCCACATGGATGGCAGCCTGCAGAGCATCAGGAAGTCTGACAGAGCTACAGTGTGCAGAAGGCATGAGAGCATCATGGGAGAAAGAAGGGCTGGGTCGAGTATGTACACCCCCCCCCCACCCAAGGAGCAGCATCCCCAGGGGAGCAGGGAGAGGAGCAGAACCTGCTAGGTCACCTAGATGTAGAATGATTAGGGAACCAGGATGGCAGGGCAGAGAGAGTTGGTGACCAGCCTCTGTCCCATGACCAGGTACCTTCTTGATTCGCAGAAGCCGGACATCCTTCCCTGCGATCTGCTCTGTCGAGAACTAGAAACAGAAAACCAAGGTAGGAACAACTGTGAGCTTGCTGAAGGGTGAGAATGTGCCTGGCCTCAACAATAGACCCACTGTGCGTGTGCACAACACACACACACACACACACACACACACACACACACACACCACAGCACCACAAGGCTCAGCTCCACTATTGTAGGGTTACTGAGGTGATGGAAGAAGGAGCCTTGTGAACACATGGCTGATGCCTGGCATGAGGCTAGTGTTCAGCAACTAACTTCTGCTGTGAGTGCTACAGTAACTCCATACCACGGGTACACACATGGGTGTGCACACATGCATGCGTACACACACACACACAGAGAGAGAGAGAGAGAGAGAGAGAGAGAGAGAGAGAGAACACAGAGCACACCATGGGTCCCACTGAAAGGCTATCTAATGGAGCCTTGGCAGGAAAAAGCATCTGAGGGCATCATTGTGGCCCTTTGTGTGCCCCAGAGTCCATAAAGCTCCAGTCCTTCCTCAGTTTTGGATCTGCCTCCCGCCTACCTGGGTTGGAGAGCCCCTTCTTACCATGGAGTAGGGGTCAAAGCCTTCTTCATATTTTCTGAAATCCTGGAAGCAAAGAAAGGGCCTTAGGATGGTGTGAAGCAGCCATGGAGGCACACTGCAAATGAAGCTCAGACAGGCAGGGAAGAGGGCAAGCAAGCCAGATCCCAGGGGCCAGAGATGAGCAAGGGGGTAGGGAGTAGATGTGGTCAGGATGGGAGTAGAGGGAGGAGGTTGGCAGCCATAGCAGATGGAGGAAGGGGGCGGGGCAAGCAAGAAGCGGCAGGAAGTACTTGGAGGAGCATGGCCCTGTCTCTGCTCTGTTCAGTGGGTGGCCACCTGTGGCTCCAGGGACACCACTGGGGTCTGGATGCCTAGTCAGTTGGCCCTTGCCTCACAAAACGTCTCATTCTACTGGCCCAAGCTGGCCTATGTCGCCACTGGAGGCTGTGACTAAGCCACAAGGGCGAATCCATGGCTCTCCACTCAGTACTCTGACCTCAGGAAGGTGAGCAGGCCTGTCTAGCGGGCTTCTTGGCCTGGAGAACACAGCCACAAAGTGACTGAGGAAGGCACGTGGCACTCTGTACCAAGGGAAGAGGGGAAGGGGGAACACTAGGGGGTAGAGGTCTGGCTACTTTACGCTGATCTAGAAGTTACAAAGCCTCTCTTTCCAAGGGAGATGGAAAAGGCACCTTGGCTCGATAGGGTTGCTGGGGTGAAATGGGTCAGAAAACAACATGGTGAGAAGGAGCTGGCAAATCCAGGGCAAGTGGCCCAGGAGTCACATACATGGTCACAAACTAGGGCGCCCTCCGGCCTCGGAACCAGGGTGCTATTCCTGAATTAAGCCCCCCAAAACCACAGCCAGTCCCCACTGGAAAGATAACCACACAGTTCCCTAGGTTGCACCAAGTCTCTCCTGAGGTCTGTAGTCAGCATTGTGAGCAGGCCAGAGAACCTGCCCCTGCCCAGATTGCAGCTATGAAACACTGGGCACAAGATGACGACCCAGCTTCAGCAGATGAGCCCCTGGCTTTCTGCTTGCACCCTGTCCCCTTAGGCTTTTATCTTCCAGGATGAACCCCCATGAGGTCTTGGATCTGCCTGGTCATGGTCATGGACCACATCCAGGTCAGTCTGTGCATGTCAATCAGCACTAGAACAAGGGACACAGCACATCTAAGCACCAGAGGGGTTACAAGGCAGAATTTGGGATCTGTGCCGTTGTCACCAAGAAAGGCCTATCTATCCCTGGGGATTATTCCTTTTGGAATACTGGGTTATGCTGGCCACACTTCCCTTTGTGGGACCCTGAATACTGTTCTCAGGAATGTCTGGGTGGCAAGTCTGTGTAAAATCTGAGACTTGTGAAACATTACGACTGGTTTGCCTTAAGAGCCACACCCTCTGTTCAGCAGATGGAGAAACTAAAGCCAGAGAGGTGACATTAATGCCTAAGATCATGAGTCAGAGGGGGAAGGCCAAGGGTTTAACTGGACGCTTGAAGCCTTGTACCCCTCAGCTGTTGTTGTTTTCCTTTTGAGAGTTGTTGGTGTCTCCAGCTATGGGTCCTTTAGGGCCTACGGAAAGGACTGTGCTTTGAGAGGCAGGTGACATAATGCTTATGAGCAGATAGCAGAACCAGTGCCCTGGATCTAAATCCAGGGTCTGACACAAGTAGTGGTGCTCCATGGCTCCTGTGTCTGCCTCACTTTTGTGGCACGGGGAAGACAATAAAGCCCTATCCCCAGTTGCTGTGAACTTAAGGTCCTTGATCAATTTAGAAGTGGGGCTTGGCCTGGCATACCTTCTAGGGTCTTCTGTTCATCTTGGGTCCTGGGCTGTCAGCAGCCTCTTTTACAGACACTCCGCCTGTGCCTTCCACCCCACCACTGTTTTCTGCCTATCTTGGCTTGTGAGTGGGGGAGTTGGAGAGCCTGCTGGCCAGGTTGCCTTTGATTTGGGGGTCTCTTTCATTGGTGATGAAACTGTCAATCCAATAGTTAGCTCTGGATGGAAGCTAACTACCCCAGGATGTAGGATAGATAGATGGTTATCTGCCTGACCTAACTCGGACGCCAGCAGGGATCCCCCAAATCCCAATGAACCCCAGAAAGCCAAGCTGCCACCATCTCCTGAGGCTAAGAAAGGCCTAAGAAGCAAAGCAGTACCCAGGTCCGCCCATCCCCCTTCTCTTCAAGGATGGAGTCAGGGCCAATCTCAGCATACAGAGTTCCCTCTGATCTACTTCCTCTTTGGACCACCAGAGGGTAGGGGTGGGGAATCCTGCTGGCGGCTCTCTCAGTCAGTGTCTAAGTTCTGAAAAGCCATGGGTCCTCTTTTTCTGGGGGTGAGAGAGACACAGTGCTGGCCTGCGGCTTCCCAGCAGATGGTACTTGGGCTACCTTGAAACTGCCAGGACCTGGAGTGGAGGAAGAGGAGTCAGACACAGAGTGAGACAGGTGGGGGTGAATCAGATACACAGGACTACCAGACACACGACTACTAAGGGTTTCATTTTACGTGTCTGAATGCTGTCTGATACACCACCATCCTCTTCAGCATCTCCTGTGGCTGCCAGGAATAAAAAGACAGTTCCCCACTGGATGTTAAAAATAGATATTGTCTGCCCCCTGGTGCCAAGCTCTGGGGCTGCCAGCCTGAGGCTACTATGTCCCTCCCCAGATAGACTGGTGTTAGGGGACTACTCCAGGCTTCCCACCTAGCAGTTGCTGTGAAGCTGCACAGACACTATGTACCATGAACCAGAGAGCACAAGTGGACTCAGCAGGCTGGCCCATGCCATGACCTTTGACCTTTGGGGGAGCCAACGAGACAGCTAAAGCTCAAAATAAGCACCAGAGTGCCCCGCCCTGACATTGGGTAGGGTTTCCTTGAAGGGAAGAAAAGTTCTGCCACGGCTGTGCTTCCACTGTGTGAGGCCAGGCAGAGATCAGAACCCTAAGGGGTGCCTTGAGCCCAGTTTCCTTAGCTGTGGAGCCTGGAGTGAGCAGACCTTTCCATTCCCCAGCACCTGGTTCTAGTGAGGGTGAGAAGCAAAACGGGGTGTGTGCATGTGCATAAAGGCCAAAGGCAAGCACGGGTGTCATTCTTCAAGTGCCATCGACTCTATCTTTTGGGACAGAGTCTCTCAGTGACCTGGAACTCACAGAGTAGGCTAGGCTGGCCAGCCAGTGAGTCTCAAGGACCTGCCTGTCTCCTCTGATCAGGGATTACATTGCCATGCCCAACTTTTTTATTAAAAAAATATCTGGATCCAGGGGCTGAACTCAAGTGCTCATGCTCACACAGTGAACACTGCACCAGCTCAGCCACCTCCCCAGACTCAACACTGCCATCTTTAGATGGGGTTTCAGGCTGTCTGTGGTCAACGAAAGAACTGGAATTTTACCGGTTCATACCCACTGTAAATCTGTGGGGATTCATCCCTTGACCAATAAGAAGGTGACAAGATGACACAGGATCTGACTGTGTCACATCTCACTTCCCTTCCAGAGGTGTCAGAAACAAGGTGACATGACCCTGGTTTGCTGCTCTAGAAACACCCCAGGGGCTTACCAGGACCTCAGACTTCACAGCTGGCCTGTAGACAAAGTTGTGTTCCTGGTGGACCATGACGGGTTTAGAGATGGTGGACACGCCAGGACCTCGTGGAGGCTGTGGGCTTGGGCAAAATGTCTACAGGGGTTAGTTTAGGAGAGACCCATGTGATGTCATAGTGGATGTGGCCAGGGATAGCCATGGCACTTCTACAAACATGCAAGTCACTCCCATGCACATGAGCCATCCCGATTCATCTGCCCAGGCAGAAGAGGCCTGGGGTAGGCTCATCACACAAAGAGCACTCCACTGCCTCATTGTGGCTGAGTGGCTCTAGGGAATCAGCCACTTGAGTCAGAGTGCACACTTTCAAGGCTCTCTCACATTGGCCACCCAATATCCCCTTCCTTAAAGGGCTATTCCCCCTGGATATATTCAAGGCCCTGTAGTGTGACACAGGCATCTCTGGTTCCCAGTGTCTGGGCATAGTATTCAGAATCCCTGGGGTGAGGACACATCAGAGACCAGACTACACAGGAACTGACAGCACTTGCCTTCTTTGCTCTAATGCTTGATCACCTGGCAAAACATCTCTCATCAGAGCACAGCCCTGTCCCCAAACCCTTTGTCCAGCTCCTAGAGACTGTCAACACTGCCGGCCTGACTCCCAAAGCCCTTCATGAGATTCTGTCTCTATCCCAGACTTCTCACATTGCCCAACATCAGCCTCTAAGACACCAGGTTCTACTGTCTTGAATCCATTGCTCCTCCACTTAGCCAAACCAGACTGTAGCTTGGAAATCACTGCCTTCCTCATGTTTCTCCTCCCCAGACATGGTTGGACATGGCCTGGAGACCAATTTGGGTTCCTGGTGGACCATGACAGGTTTAGAGATGGTGGACACACCAGGACCTTGTGGAGGCTGAGGGCTTGGGCAAAATGTCTACAGGGGTTAGTTTAAGACCAATGAATTGGGCTGGCTCATACTTACCCCAGATATCTGTGGGTTCCCCACTTTCAGACTAGACATTCCCACTAGACTGTCTTGGGTAAGGACTACTGCTGACTGTCTAATGTTAGATCCTAGTGCTTAAAGAAATGTCTGGCATACAGTAGGTATTGACTGAATAAACAAATAACTCAACAGTATGGTGGGCATGCAGTGCCTGGGCAGATGTGGTTCTGAAACCTTCCTCAGGCAGGTGCTGAGTGGGAGGCTCACAGTAGCTGTTTCTGTTACCTGAGACCAGCTAATGGCTGGGGTGACTATGCAGACATGTTACCTACACTTCCTGCTGTACACATTGAGAACTGACAAGGAGCATACAGGCAGAGGACCGGGCAGGATGACTGGGATGAAGGTCACATGATGAAGCAGCTTTGAGCAAAGGACCGTCCCACTTTTTTTTATATATTCATGGTGGTCCAATCCTTTAAGGCTCTTTATGTGGGGACTTTAACATTTCTTTACTCTGATCAGGAACAAACAGTGTAGCATTCTTAATTCCTTGCAGAGTTAGAGAGCGAGTGGAGCCTGTCTTGAGACTTGTTTCAGTGTTTGCTGAGATGATCCCCCCCTCAATTCATGGTTTTGTTCTAATTACTTCATTCTAATTTACTTGGACTAGAGACTCTTAATAACAGTCATTATTATCTAATGAGCACTGTGCATGCTTTTAAGAGATTTTTCAGAATGCATTTGCTCAGAGCGGAGATGTAGCTCAGTTGGTAGAGTACCTTCCTAGCACGCACAAGACCCTAGGGTTAATTTCCAGTGTCACATGACACAGGCAGGTGGCAGTGCCTGTAAATCTAGCACTTGGGAGGTGGAAGCAGGCATAGCAGAGGCTGAAGGCCATCTTTGGCTACATAGTGAGTTCAAGGCCAGCCTGGGCAACATGAGGCCCTGTTTAATTTTATGGTTATTTTGTAGGATGCTGAGATTACAGCTTTGATCCATCATTCTGCCCACCTCTCCCTTGATGTATTAACTTGTCTGGTTCTCACAGTAGATAGGTACCATTGCATTCCTATGCAGCGAGACCAGGATGTCCAGGCTCACATAGATGAAGTAACAGGTACCTGAAGTCATTTAGCCAGGGAATGGCAGACTATGAGCCACAACCCATGGTCTGACTTGCTGCTGTCTCCCCTGCCATCATTGGGTTTCTTGAAGCTCTGATGCCCTTTCTCTGCCCTCTATGTACTGTACCCCTCAAGGCTCAGCTTTAAGCCCCAGCAAGACACAGGTATCTTCAGCTGGAGCACTTGGGCAGCTCTAGCTTACAGAGTACCCACATGTCTATAGTTGCTGTCCCTTCAAAAGGCAAATCCCTGGAAGTGTAGGAAGGTGAAAGGCAGCCTGGTTTCTGGTTGCGCTAAGGTTTAAAACCTCAGTGACCCAGCAGGGGGTCTCCAGCAGGGGATAACCACGCAAGGGACAGTAGGCATTTTGCCATGCTCCTGGGCCCCAGGCTCCTGACAGGAGGCTTCAGCTCTCAATAGGTCTGTGACCATCAGTCACACAAAGGCAAAGCCCTAAGCCCTTCCACAGGTAGAGGTGTGGTCAAGTGGCCTCAAGACATCTCCATTTTAATAAGGTACCTAGAGGCTTAGCCAATAAACTCCCCTTCCCAGACACTCTTCCCTGCAAAAGGTATTTTAACCTCAGGCTTGCCCTGAGAAAGTGGGGTATAGTTTCATTCATCGCCACTCTCTGCCATGACAATAAACACCCTAAAACCATGGACTGTCTCTTTCCATCGAGATTCTGGTGAGGAACAATGGAACAGGCCTTTGTCTAAAGAGTTGCTTCCAGTCTCCCATAGAAGGCCTCTCAGGCTTCCAGCCATGGTCTCTACCAAACCAAGCCAGCCAGCCAGCTGCTGACAAGTCAAAGACTTGGTCCCCAGTAGGACCCAGCTGGGCTCCTCCCTACCTTTCCCCCTCGACCCCTGGGCTAGATCCAGCACATGGCCCCCACTCCATTCTCAGCTCTTCTGAAGCATCTAGAGCTGCCTAGGATGCCCAAGAGCCTGAGAACCAGACAAAGCCAGCTCTGTGAAGTCCTTGGGACCGTAGACCATGCTCCCCCAACCCCAGGTGGTGTCCCATGGCTTCCCACAGCCCGACATCTGCCCAGAGGTGCTGTGGGGTGAACGCAGTCAAACTTCCTGCGTCTCACCTCTCCAAGTGGTCCAAGCCCTGGGGCAGATGGGGGGACCCTACTTTAACCCAACATGGAAGGTCCAGGTTTGCTGGCTTCATGGAACCTTCTTCAGCTCTGCTCCTTCTACCAAGAGATGTAAGGCCTGAGCCTGGTGTCTGACCTCTGAATCAGATTTTTTAAGGAAAACTACTGTCCACCTTCTAGAGTCACTTACAGAGAAGGACGGGTCCTTTTGTGCCTGGCTAACACGCTCTCTTAAACCTGATGTCTGGTTGGGCTGTGGGAAGATGTTCTCAGACTGAGGAAATATCTGTATCCCTGAGCTGCAGGAATCAAGTCCCCCACCAGAGGTCCATAGGATTCCAGTCCCCCTGTGACTGTCGGGACTGTCAGCAAGTCAGCAGCAGGCACCTGGCATCTCCTTAACTCCCCTGAATGATCCGACCTACTAAATCTGCTCTCCCCTTGGGAGCATGAGTGGGAGGCAGATGAAAGCCACTGGGGAGGTCCTGCCAACATCCTGCAGCCCCTCACCCCCGGAGGCCGGGACTCTCCTCAGCTGAGTCAGACCTGGCCACTGGCTACTAGGCTCAAAGTCTCACATGGTACCCAGGGACTGACTTTTCCAAAGCAGTCCTTAGATAAAGATCAATTGATGAGAAAGATATCTTTCTGAAAACACCACTGCTCAATCTGTCAACATCCAAGAAAAACATTCCTTGTCTTTTAATAGTAAATTTGAGAACTCCAAGAACTCTCATCCTCAGGGTTTCGTTCTTGGGTCGTGGCCAGACGTGCCTGACGATTACACACCAAGACAGTGCTGCCAACTAGTGCTGTGGGAAAGGGCACTGTAGTGTCCTAAGACTACCCTTTATTTTTAGAGCTAGGTACGCCCCAGCTTTCCCCAGTGCTCCTTCTCCAGTTGAACTGGGGGCTCACTTCCTACATATGAGGATTTCCCGGTTCCTATGAAGACACAACCAGAGAGCACTACATTGCAGGTCACCAGCATTTACTAGCTCAGGAGCTAACATCATCAGAGGCTGCTGACACTGACCTGCCACATGCAGCTCAGGTCATAGTCACAGCAATTCACAAGCAGTAGAAAGCACACCATGCAGGACAGCACATCACACCTGGGAAATGGGGTAAGATGCTGTTTCCTTCAATCTCCACACACCAGAGCAGCAGAGGGCATGGGAAACAGCACCCACCCACACCCAACCTTGTTTGCAAGCACAGCATTCAGAATAAGATGGTACCTTTGGGGTGGGTGGGAAGCTCCGCTCAGTGGGGGGGGAGCTGGTGGGCTTCCCACTGTGGGTATTTGCCTCCCAGTCATCTGCTGGATGGCCTGAGTCCCCAGTGCGGAAGGGGTGGTTGCCCAGGGCCTCTTCCAGTGCTGAGGGCAGTGGGCGGGTAGGAGTGAGGTCTTGGGTGGGAATGGATGGAGGGGGAGGAATGGGAATTGGAGGTGGAGTGCGTTGCACCCATGGTGAGGATGAGGTACTCATGTGGCCTGATGAGGGGAGTACAGGAGGGGCGGGGGCCTTGGAAGGCGGGTTGATGGGTGGAGGGTGGGGCATCACAGGCAGTGCTGAGGGGGTCTTGGGGGGATAGTAGAACATATCCAGGGGGATGTCATCCAAGTCAGTGGTGTGGAGGTGGAGCCCACCAGCGAATCGTCTCAAGGGTGGGGCCAGAGGAGACACAGAAGGTGGGGGAGGTGGGGGCCCCGTGGTCATCTGGGGGTGAAGAAGTTCTGTCATTAAAGCCACAGCATAGCAACAGAAATGTTCTGCTCTTTTTCTTTTGCTGCTGGGTCCCCATCACTCAAACCAGAACTGTGGGCATTGCCGCCCAGCATAGCCAGCGGCGCTGGGAGGGAGTAGGCCAAACACAAGAGATGTCTGAGCTATGCCATCTGGGAATGGTCAGACCATTTGCCCTCTGAAGTGGGACACGTTTAAGATGTAAGGGGGACCCTTGGTAACTATGGCAGGGACAACAAGCCCAGTGGGTGCTGTCTCAGGACAGAAGGGACTTATAGTCACCCAGAAGATAAATTTATCCGTACAGACTCATTTCCCTTTCTCTTGACAGGAGGTGATGACAGCTGTCAGGGAATGGGCTGTAGACAGTGAAATATTCACCAGTGTGGCTGGTGATGATCACCAATGGCCACCACACTTCCCACTGTCCCCAGAGTGTACTGTTCTCAAGGTGACTGTCAGGAGGGTCCACATGAAAAGAAATTTCTGTTACCTCAGTAATCTCATTCTCGGCAGAGGAAATCTGCTCGAGGCGAGTCTGACAGAGTCTCTCCACCCAATACTGAGTCTTTTCCGATTCCTCAAGGTCTTCCCGCTCAGTCTCAGACACCTGGGACCCAGGACCCATGTCAAAAGGAGAGGACAAAGGGCTGAATCACGTGGGCAGCCACACACAGAGGCTCTGCTCTAGCCACTCCCCCACCAAATACTGATTGGCATGACGACACCTAGAAAAAGAACCAGGCTACTTCCACCTGGGCCTTGGAGCTGAAGTCAGGAGGTGGAGGCTGGGTTGTCAAGATGACAAGCAAACCTGCCGGCCTTCACACGTTGCCTGACAATGCTGGCTCCCTGGAGTTGCATAACCCTGAGGCTCCTGGGGTTCTCCCTAGTCTCTCCTTATTTCCCCACAAGGCCGTCCTGTCCACCAGAAGTACAAGTTCAATCTTATCCTTCATTGTAAATTAATCTATTCCTGATGCCAGACCTAATACGCTTCACATTTCCCAGGACTTCTCTGGTTTTATAATCTAATCAGCCTGGCACTGTGAGTCATGGGAACATTAAAGACAAGCAGAAAGGATATTGCCTGCAGTCAGGAAGTTCAGGCCCATAATCCCACTCAAGACACAGGAACTGCTGGTGCTGTGAGGTTACTATTGACATGGCTGGTCTTACATATATTCCCAGGCTTAGAGGTCCAGCCTCGGACACAGTGTTGATCAGAGCAGCCTCAGACTCTACGCCTGATTTACTGATAGTTTCAGACTTGACATCTACACTAAAAGGTTAGACCATACATCAAGAGCCAAGCCAGCTTGGTGAGACTTGGTAGGGAGAGCACCCTGAATGAGGCAGGCCACTGGAAAGCTAAACAAACTTTCCAGAGAGGCAGAGGGGTTAACCTTAGATAGACTGTGAGCCAGAACAGCTCCATTGCCATACCTAAGATGGAAAAGCCTTGCCGTATACCTTAATGGAGTAGAGTAAAGGGAGAAGATTCATGTATCAGTGACTAAACCTGAGACCTAGTCAGGGCAGGGAGGCTAGCCTCAGACCCAGCCCCTAAACCAGGAGATTAGTGTTAGTCTCGAACATGCACTTAAGCTAGAGTTGACCCAGATGACCCTGGGTAGGTGGGGCAGCCTCACTCTCTGGACCGGGAGGGAGGAAGAGTCTGCCTTTGGATTCCATCTGTGGGGAATGATCCCAAAGTGGCCCTCGGAGGCGTTCTGGGAGAGTGAGCTGTGTCCTGGGAGTGCACACACCTCCTGGGCCAGCCGGTTGATCTTCAGCTGCTTCTCCTTCTCCAGCATCTCTTCCTTTTCTTTGTAGAGCTTTTGCTCAAACTCAAGTTCCTTCTTGTTCTTCCTCAGGTCCTGCAGGCTGTCGTACTGCAGGCTGTCGTACTTGGCTTTCTTCTTCTCTTTTGCTTTCTGGGCAGATGGAGCATTGTGTTTGTGGTAAGGGTGATTAGGTGGCATTGGCACTAGCACAGGACAGCAAACAGGGCATCCAGTTCTCAGACAAGACAAGGTCGCCTGCCTCAGTGATCCCCACTCCCAGCTCTGTCCTACCACACTGGGCATCAGACTCAGGCTGAGGTCAGGCAGGCCATGGATGCCCACTGTAGAGTGGGAGACATACTCCTTCATCAGCTAGAACTGGCTTACTGGTTCACCGACTAGCTCTGACGTTTTGGCAAGTTCTGTAACCTATGTAGACCTGGACTCCCTACATCTCTAAAGTGGGAGAAACAGCTGCTCCAGGTTTCCAGTCAGTGCCCACTATTAAAAGGCATTGCATTTACTTCCTAGGACCTGGGTGATTGCCTTCCCTGCCAGCAAAGGAGAAAGGTGGCTCTTGTTCAGATATCAGAGATGCATCCTGGGAGATTCTAGAAAATGTGAGTGAGCTGCTCAACCTGATGTGCAGAGGTCATTTGTCATGGTCTAGATGTGGGGCCTTAAGCCAGGGATACTGGATGCTCTACACTTTATCACTTAGAGAGTCTAGAGCCAGGGTTCCCTCTGAACTGTCTTCAAGTGCACATTATCTGAAGACTCTGGGACTGGGAAATTCAGGGTCAGGCAGAAGTCACAAGCTTAAAGAGGTGAAGTCCCTTCCACAAAGTCAGATATCTAGGAAGTGATGCAGGCTCAGACCTGCCTCCTTTAGGTCCCAGTTTTCCACTGAGATAATCAGAGGATAATCGGGGGCAAAGGAACACATCAGGTGGGAGATCACTCCTGTCACACAGCAGAGAGCACAGAGCCGGCACTCAGAAGAGGATGCAGACGAAGTCAACACTCGGAGATTTCCGGAATAATTGCACCTCTACCTAACAATGTAGAGTCCAAGGCCTGGAGTGAGGAACTGAACTTCCCAGCAATGGAAGCAAGCCATTCATGTCAACCTAGGGTGATGAGAGTCCACAGACCTTTGACGCGCTCATCTGGCCCCAACTAAAGACAACCCTATCTCCAATAATGGCTAATGTGCTTTGGAAATGATCGCCTCTGGGACCCGTGACTAGAGTGGCTCACAGCATCTGGAGGAGATTCTCCTTGCTTCAATTCTGCTCAGTCCATGACCTACTCTGCTCACCAGGCCCCTCACTCAGCTCAGAGGTGAATCCCCACACCATGCTGTAGGTCCAGATGGCAATCCTCAACTGGAGCCAGAAAGGGTCTACTTAGTGGCAGCCAGAACAAGGTCACGGTGCCATTAGAGGCCACCACGATAGGAATGTCCATTCTACTGATTAGAAAACAAAACCAAACCTACAGTAATGTCACACCAGAGTGGGCTCCTGAGAAGGGCAGTGACAGCTCCTGTCTCACATTCAGTAAGGGTATCTATTGACAGACGGAGATAGGCAAACTACCACAGAGCACTGCCTGCCAGCAGCTGTACCCCCTGTACAGATAACTCAGCTGCCCATGAATTTGCCATCCCTGCCAGGCTAGGAGCTCCTGTACATCAGGCTAAGTGTGCTACCGTGCCTAAGTTTTTATGTGGATTCTGGGATCTAAACTCAGGTCCTTACACTTGGGAGGCCTCTACCTACTGAGCCATCTCCTCAGTCTCAGCTCACTTCAGTAGTTCTTGAGAAGGATCCTGCACTGGGTCATGACTCCTCCAGGCCCCGCATAGACTGGGGCTCCATGAACCGATAGCATTGAACTGAGAACACTTATTGCCAGGACAGGACTAGGAGACATGAAATCTCTCCTTTCTAATAAGGGGTTTGACTACAGTCTCTCATGGCTATGGATAAACCTTTATATTCCCTAACTCCAGCTACCAAGAAACACATCATCTCCAGTGGCTCTGGACAGGGTGATGACAGGTTTTCAGAGCTGGTGTGAGGGATGTGCTTATGTTGTTCTATTGTTCATCAATTATATTCATAGAAAAATCTGTTTCCATCGAGGCTGAGAGGAGAAATTCTGTTGACCAACCATCAACTGTTCTCCTTGGGAAGTGAAAAGAGAAACCAAAATACCAGCTGTTTCTATCAGGAAAATAAATCTAATAATGGGGACCTTAGCCTGACCCATCACTAAGAGCACCTTCCAAAGAATGGGATTGTGTACACAGAACATCCCAGCTAATTTACATTTACTTAGCTATTTATGTCTGAAGAACACTTGCTCTATTTGTGCTAATTATTTTTCCAGTAAAATCTATGTATGTGTGTGGGTGCATGCATGTGAGATATCTATATCTACATCTACATCCCTATCTATCTATCTATCTATCTATCTATCTATCTATCTATCTATGTGCGTGTGTATATGTCCATGCACATGTATGAAATATGTTGTTTTCTTTAACCAAGTTCTCATAGAGACTATAATAGGAAGACTTAGCAGTCTAACCCTGAGACTCTCCCTGAGTCCAGCCTCTAGCCTGCAGCCAGGATAGCTACAAACAAACATAGCCCAATACAAAACCATACATTTGCTTAAAACAATATATTATTTTTGAAAGGCTTTTGTAAACTCAACTGTATGTGAACTTTGTAGATGTCAATGCCATGTCACAATGTCAAAAGGTTGGACATGACTTCAAGTCATGGACTCAGCCTGTGACATAGAGACCACATATTTTTTTCTCATACTTTTCATAACTGGGTGGGAAGGGCTCCTGCAGGAGCTGGAGCCTAAGCCGGCTCACTGCTGTGGAATGCTACAATCCCAGGTCAAAACACACATGTGTGTCAGGAATACCGCTGCTGCTCTGTAAGGGAGTGTACTGGGCAGTACCCCAAGCTCATGCTGCTGCCAGAGCCTTGCTCCCAAGGGCCCTTGCTAAAGAGAGCTGAGCTGGTGGAGTGATGTCATAAATTGAGTTCACTCAGAATTATGCAGGCAGCCTGATTTCTAAATACCAAGCCATATTGAATGTCTGATACGAAGTACAGATATTAACCATGGCATTTTCATACTGATGAAATTTAGTAAGACAAAAGATGAGTGTTTTATGGGGCCTGGAGATAGTATAATGAGATTTAGAGAGAAAATTAAAGGTCTTGGAGAACGGAAAGATACTTAATCCTAGCCCTGGGCAGAGATAGGTCTAGGCCATAGTTGGAATTAATATGGCTGCATTCCCAGACCGGGGTGCCAAATTCCACACAAGCTACATCTGGCAGAGTTGTCATGAACTGCTTTATGTCACCCACCCTGGTGTTTCACCACATCTATCCCAGACTTCTGGTCATGGCTCTAGTCCTTCTTGGCATAGCAAGTCTGAAGTTGCTTGCACCTGACCAAGACCATCAGAGCCACCCTGGGTTTAGGCAAGTCTCATGCTAGGAATGCTTGCTCCCTTCTCTTGACAACTCTCTCATGGTGCCCCTGCCACACATCAGAAGACAGGAATCGAAGGGTCAACTTTGCAAGTGGAGGGGAAAAGAAATAGACCGCTCACATCAAACTCAGCAGCACACAGTGCCTTGCTCAGGTCTGTCCTACCTTCCGGAGGGTTGGGAATTTGCCATCGTAATGATAAAACCACCGAAAGGCTACAAGGACAGAAAACAAATGATGAGATGCAGTATCCACAGGTAACAGCTGGGGATTGGGTTCCTGAGGACCCAACAGCAAAATCATGCTCTCTGGCCCACTTTCCCTCCACCTGATGAGGGATCTGAGGCAAAGACGGCTGGAGACCACCTCTGTACCACCCTGATTCCCAGGGCCAAGGTCACCATCAATGTATCTCCCCAGAACACTGGCTTCTGAAGTTCGTGCCAGAAAACCAGCAAGATTGTCTTTGTGGAAAGACATGCTTTTCCAAATCACAGAAGCAGACACAAAGGCCCACGGAAAGAAAGGAAAGCACTCCCTAAGTTGATGCCTGCTTTCCACATCTAAGAAATGGCTTCAAACAAAAGGCAGCTTGAGCCTCTGCCTGGAACTGCTGCCAGAAAGAGCCAAAGTATCTCACAGCACAGACCACAGCCCCTCTTTTAACACCAAAGAAAGACAGTCATTCTGGAAGGTTCTGGAGGGCAGTTGTGGTTACAGCAAGCAGGAGATAAGTTTCCAGAAAGCAAATCCCCAAGCCAGGTTGGATAAATAAGGCATAGTCCTCTTGCCCAGGCAGTAGCACAGTGGGGCAATACCCCAGACCTGAGCCCTCAAGGCTAGAGGTGACAGCCCATGCTCAGCTCTCTGTGCTGGGCTGGCTGTTGAGTTCAGAGTTAGAGCAGGCACACCAGCTCAGTGGCTGATGTGGGAAGGGGCTAGGGAGTCAGTAGTATGGGAGAGGCCAGAGCAGCAGGGTGGGGGACTTGGGTGGGCAGTATTTAAATATTTGAGCCAATGGTTCCTCTGTATTGGTATGTGCCCAATAAATTTTCGGCCCAGCTATGAATCTTGTCCCTAAAGTTTAGTACTCAGTGCAAGGGCCAAGCAGAAGCCAGGAGCATCCTCACAGACCCCAGGGGTTCCCACCATTGTCCAGCTCTTTCTAGCTGGCGTCTCCACTATATCTGAAGGAGATGGTCAGAGCAAGCAGGGCAGCCAAGCTAGGGAGCAAAGCAAGGGTGCCAACCTGCTGTCTCTGCTCCTCTGTGCTTCCATCCAAGTGGTCTGCAGGCTCCAGTCCCTGATCATCTACCCACGGGAAAAGAGGGGCAAGCTGATGAACCAAGAGGCTTCAGAAGAGGAGCTGTCTTGGAGTCTGGGAACCCGTGACTAGTTGTCTCCAGGAAGTTGTGGGATCAGGGTCAGCAGCAGGGCTCAAGAGCCTCCAGCTAGGTTTCCTTGCTCTGGTGTGTACACATGGTGCTTTGAGTCTCAGTAGCTTTAACTATTCTGCCTGTAAAATGGGCTCACAGTAGGGGCCTCCAATCCAACAACAGTACAAGGACTGTTTTGCAGGGCATAGGGTTGAAAGTTGGAGGTGTAGGGAGAAGGCTGGCAATCTCTGAGCATTATCTACTTCTGGAGGAGAGGGGCTTTTCATGGGAGAATGGGTCTTCTGACTTCTCACCCCCTAGGGCTCTGCATTCTCTACTGGGTTATCTGATCTATGTGGGCATCAGGTGAAGGCTAGGACTCCCAAGGAGGTGACATACACAGGGCGTGTGCTGTTAGGATAACAGGGGTCTCAATACCATGTGGAGAAACCAGCTATCCACTCCTGTTATTTACAGTCTGGATGCTGGGCTCCCTGAGATGCCAACAGGAAGTACAGACGCCTGTTTGTGAACTCTGTTTTGATATTTCATAACGTTTCCTTTTTCAGGCTGTGTGTTCAGTTGCTTTGCTGTCAGTTCCAATCACATGCTAGACAAGGCACCCTAATGCTTAGGGAAGACAATGAGAACACAAAAAAATTGCTTGGCTTGGAAAAAAACGAACAACCTGGCATTGGCTTTCAAGTCATGGGTCGGTTGGATGGGCAATAACTGAGGGTATCCTTGAGAGAGAAAGGACGAGTGGGGTCTCATTAAAGCCCCTCATCTTCTAGCTAAGGGGAGGAGTCCTTCATGAAAAAACAACCCCAAAACCTCTCCTCCCTTCCACCCTGCTCTTAAGCTAAGAAAGGGTCTTTTAAGCATCTCTGTGATGATATGTCCTAGCTCTGAGGGCTGGGCAGTGTTGGGTGTGGCTCATGGCCCCACTGAGGACCAGATTTTGGAGAGCTGCCAATGTAGTCTATATGCTTAGGCTGCTTCTTGTCTTAGGATCCAGATGTTCCAGGCTTTTCTCTGGTTGCTTAAAAAGTCAGAGCCCATTCCTCTCAGGCATGAAACCTGAGTCAGATCTAACGTATTGGCTAACCGGGTCTAGAGCTGAAGGGAGGTCAAGGGGGAGCTGTCTGAAGGAGTTTCTGCTGGCTATGCAGCCTACCTCCGTGGCCTTCTGTGGAGGGGGCAGGCGAGAAACAGAAGGGAGCTTCCCAGATGCTTGGCTGCATTTGCAGACCAGCCCTGAATACTGTCAGATATAAATACTGCCAACCTGATGAGATCTGGAAGCACTGGGAGGCAAAGCCCTGGATGGGCCTGTTCTAGACTGGGTTAGCTCAGGTGGGAAGTCCCATCCTCATGTGGGTAGCTCTGTTCCATGGGCTAGTTACCAGACTGAATAAAAAGGAGCATGTGTGTGTGTGTGCGCGCGCGCATGCGCGCGCGCGCGTTTCTTGACTATGGCTACGATGTGACCAGCAACCTCATACTGTGAGCCAAAGCAAACTGCCCCTTCCTTAACTTGTTTTGGTCGCAGAAACAGGAGAAGGAACAAACACAGGGCTAATGCCTTCACATGAAGACAGACGACTGCATCCCTGGTGGGTGGGGGACTCAACCACCAATTTGAGCTTGGGCTCTGCCTCAGGATAGCATAGCCCGAGTAAAGGGAAGACTCTTACCCTTTTATTCAGGGAAATTAAAAAGCATTAAATAAATACCTCGGCTTGTGAAAGGGCTTTTATTTTCCACAATCCCTGAGTCTGTGAAGCTGAGACCCAGTTTCTAGACGAGTACTACACTAACTCAGATTACCTTTGTGAGAAGCAATTAAAATCGATTTCTCTCCTTCTGAAGCTCCCATTACACTCACAAGAGAAACTAGGTCTTGTCTAAAATACGAATTACTCCCTGGAAATTTATCTCTGGCTACATCCTCAGAAAATACGGACTAGTGTGGGGAAGGCCTGATGAGAGGGTGCTTTGTCATCCCCGAGAGATGAGACCTGTGCCGCGCTGCCAGGGAGGAATGCACCAGGGGAGAGTGAAATGGAAGAATCTAGAAGTCCTGCAGGGATGTTCTGTTGTTGTCAAAGGGGTTTCCCTACAAGGCATAGGGGGGAATCTGGAGTTGGGTGAGTTAGCTAAACCCCATCTCAATGTGGAACTTTGGTTCTGGGGTCCAGGGATGCTCCCATTTGGAGGCTCCCACAGGCTGGGCCTGAGCACAATAAGATTAGAAAACCTGCCCATGTCAATTATAAATAGAAAGAGATAGAGCATGGGAGTGAAGACCCAGCCTGAAATGAGGGACTTGTGATGATGGCTATGAGCCACACTGTTTGGAGCCCCTCTCCTCCACCATCTCCTGGTGGGTGGGGCTGAGAGCAGGTGGGCGGGGAGCTTCTGATGGAGGTCTGGGCTGAAGCTGGAGGAAGAACACGTGACTGCTAAAGCTAAGATGGGAAGGGCAGGGGGAGCTTAGACCCAGCATGGCACAACCCCCAGACTCCAGTGGGTACATGCTCCTTCCTCTGCCTCCAACCTCAGAATGCCAGTGGCAGGACGGCTGTCCACATGCAGGAAGGAAGTGGATGGGGCCCTTTGACCCACTTCTCTCTAGCTGTCAACCTTGGACCACCAGAGATCTACTCTCGTTCTCCATGCTGGTTTCAACCCAGCCCAAGTTCAGAACCAGGCCGGAAGACACCATGACATCCAACAAGCTCAGATAGTCATCCTATAAACCAATTCCATATCTACCAAGATCTCTGTCCCCTCTGCAGCATCCCAAAGATCTGCAGCATCTGTGTCATTCGATAAAATAGGGGAGCTGGTGCATGAATCAGACAGACCACCATCACATTCCCCTCTCCCCACTGCAGACAAGGAGGGAGAGCAGACTCCTACCAGGAGGCTCTAGTTGATGCTCACCCACTCATGCTGCCTCTCCTGAGGGAAACACAGTCCAGACAGCCCTAGGATAGTCACCTGGGAAGGTGCTGATGAGGGAGGAAGACTGTATTTCTATCTAGTGCCCTTAGCCTGGAAGGGCCCCACCCCATCCCAGACAGGTCATACATACACTTGGGCTTGCGAGTGGGCACCGGGTGCACCTCTGCAGTGATGGTTTTCGGCAGAATGAGCTGTTCCTTTGAACCCCAGTCTTCTTCCCACTGCTTCTTAAACTTCTCTTCCTCCTCTAAGATCCTGAAATGAGACCCCCCCACACACACCTGTGATTGTGGCAGAACCTTCAGAGCCTCACCTGTTGCTGCCAGAGAACACCGACCAGCTTGGAAAGGGAGGTTTCATGTCTCTAGCCCAAGCTAGGACCACCACAGCAGTGAGGTGTCAAAACTGAGTGTGCACACAGCCTCAGCAATGCGCTCTGGTTGCACTGAGAGGAAATGCTTGCTTAGAAGTAAAGATGGGTGTCAAGAAGAGAGGATTTAAAGCAGAGTCAGCTGGGTCTGCAGGTGGCTTGCCCTACTCCCATGAGCATGCTTAGGTCCAGTGCTAGGAGCAGGCTGAGCCCCTTACTGAGTTGTGCTCTACCTTGTATAGAACAAAAGCTTCAGGCTATGCCGTGCCCTAAGCAAGTCCATTATGCAAAGCAGCATTTGTCTCTGTTCTGAGTAAAAATACAGAGGTGGGATGACTCCACAATGTGTTTGTGCATGTGGACACTACCACGTGTCCAGGGCCATCAGTGGTAACTCCTCCTAAGAGTAAAGAGGTACCACCATAAACTTACCAAAGCAGGCTGGGAATATATGGGTACATGGGTATATGGAGCAAACCCCGAAACTTACCCAGCATGCTAGAATAGTGAAGGGAGCAACACCCCAACCTGGACCCCATAAAGAAAAGGACACGTGACATTGTAATGGTGACAGTTCCATTCCCTGGTCATCTGACCATCCAGTGTATGTCAAATGACTAGCACACATGGAGGGAATGACAGCCAGGCAATTCCCACCTGTCCCTGGGGCTTCTGCTTATACATCACCATGAGGCGTGTGACGTGTCGTGTGGATGTACTAGTAGTAACTATGGTTGTAAGAAGAGAGGGAGATTGGAACTAATGGGTGGGTTTGAGCCGATGAAGTCAACGCAGATTTTGGGTTTCATGTGATTCTGTATGTCGTAGAATGACAAATCTGTCCATCGTGTTTCTGACTACATGTGCTCAGCACACGCAGCCGTGGGCACTTGGGCTGGACCCCACACACTCACTGTTCCATCTCTTTCCGGTATCTCTCATTCTCCTCAGCAGCCTTCTGGGTGATTTCCTTTCTCCTTCTGAAACACAGAGGTTTGCCTGTGTGAGTCTCTGCACAGAGAGCTAACTCTCCGTGTGCCTGTCTCCTGATCCGAGAGACGTTTTAACTGTGTTCTGCTGCCGATCTTCCAAAAATGTTGGAACTAGGATCAGCTGTGGATGTGGTTCTGTGAAGTCTAGGCCCTGTGGCCCTGGGCAATTTCATCTGGTGTTGCTGGGCAGGGATTCTGTGCCACAGAAGCAGGTGGCAGGGGCACCTGAAGACCAGCTCCTATGCAAAGGTAAAGCCGACAAGCTCCCCAGGCTAATTCTGGGATGGAGAAGATGGAGTGGCCCTCTCTTCCCTTTTCCAAACACTTAGTAAGCACCCAAAAATGTGTCAGAATTGGTAGGTTGACAGTGGTTTTGATTTATGAGTTGCTTATCCAGTTGATTTTCTCAGTCTGCTATTTCAAACATGCAGGGGTGGGGCTTAACACCACAGTTAGGCGCAACTGCCAGGCTCCTGACCCAGACTGTTTCCTCCCAACCTGGCCACCTATGATTCTGGACATAGGCAGCTTCAACTTACTGAGACTCAGCCTTCTCACCTATTTAATGGGTTGATGCTGTCTACCTCCCAGGGATATCATGGGAGCTAAACTAGCAACATAAAGTCCTGAATACAGTGAGAGACAATAGGCAGGCACATGCTCACTATGGCTGGCAAGAGCCTCTCTTGTATAGTACTGGTGTCTGAAAGTCAGGTCTCTTTAGCAAGTAGCTAGGCTGTCTAAGGAATAGGACCGACACCTATTCTGCCACTGAGAGCACAACAGAAAGAATCCAAATGGCCCAGGGCAAGCAGGCAGAAGTCAGTTGTGTCTGGTTTGGGATGTAGGTCCCCAGCAGGTCACTCACTGGCGCTCCATCTCTTGCTGCTCCTGGAGGATCTTGTTGGACTCCATGGCCAGCCGCTTCTGCATGAGGAGCTCCTGACGTTGCAGCTCACGCTGTCGTGCCTCCTCCAGCCGTTCCCGGTCTGTCATGAACAGCTCCCGGCCCTGTCAGGAAGGGAAAGAAAGCTCAGGCCCTGGGGAATGTGGACATCCTCTGCTACAGAGTTGGTAAGGGGTCAAGGGGGGGGGGCATCGCCTCATTCTGGACTCACAGCTCCAGCAACGATAGAGATGGTCAGGCTGCGGCTACTCTTCAGGACATTCACAGCCTGTGGAGGGAGGAGGGGCATGGTCAGTTGGGACCTGCCACTCAGATTGGAGCAGTGCAGGCTGAGAGCATAAGGGTCTCAGTCATCGTGGCATTGGCTGGAAGAAGTGTGTGGACAGGAGATACAGCAGGTAAGGACATTATATCTCACCTCCTTGTGGTCCAGGTTGGTGAAGTCGATGCCATTGACTTCCACAATCTGGTCTCCTGTCTGGGGGAGAAAGAGAAAAGGGTCAGTGTGTGTGTGTGCATGTCTATATAATCCCAGCATCTACAGGAAGGTCTCCTGCCATGCTAAACACATAGGCCAGTGATCACACAGTCACATTCTTTTTCCAGAGAACAGACCAGATGGCAGGCTCTAATAGGGATCTGGGAGGGCCTCAAGCTCATCTGGGCACCTCTCCATCTCATAATGGTCTTATTGGCTATCAAATATCATACTATTAGAAGTTAATATCTTTTGCCAAGTTATAATATTTTGTTTATAAGGTTTAGTTAATGGACACAGAAGGCTTTGGACTTCCCATATAGCACAGGCTATGTTGGACCCTCAGTATAATAACACTCACAGCTGACATTTATTGATCAATGTTATGTGCCTGGCATAGATCCAGCCTAAATGCTAACTTAATTTACACAACAACTCTAGAAGGAAGGTTCTAGAATCCTTGTCTTGTAGGTAAGGTTTTTGTCTCAAAAAGTGATTAAGAGTCACAGCTCTGAGGGGACAGCATGTAGATTGACTTCCAGCCCCAAGTTCTAGTATAGTCTTGAAAGAAAAAATGCCTTGGTTTCTTCAGCATGAAGTAACATTAGTACCTAATCCTCAGAGTTGTGGCAGGGCTTAAAATGCAGACTATCAACTCTACTATTATCAATACAAGCTTATGACCATTTGGCTGCCAGAGCTGAAGAAGGCTACTGAGGGGTCTAATACCACTTCTTTACAATGGTCTCCCATTAGAGACCACAAGGGAGTCATCAGCCAGTGCTGGCCGGGAAGAGGCTATTCGAGAAGATGCAGCATCCATCAGCATGTGACCCCCTATCCCATCCTGACACTTACCTCTAACCCCACCTCTGCAGACAGGGAGCCAGGCTTCACGTGGCTGACGAAGATGCCAGGCTTCTGGATGGGGCCACTGGAGATGCTGTGGTAGGCAGAGATATGGGTGGGGATCTGCCCTTGTGGTTTGTCCCCTGAAGCTCTATTAATTCTCAATGACCAGCCTATAGCCTTTTGTCTAGATGGCAAGACCTCAGGATATAGGTCACCCATAAACTCAAGACCCAAGGCCCTCTGTCTCTACCCTCCCTTCCAGTCCAATTTCCACTGCTGCTCTAGGCAGAAACACCTTGTGATTTCATCTCCTCAACCCCTCACCCAACATACCACACATGCTTTTTTGTTTTCTTTCCAGAATTTTCCTGTTCATTCCTTATAAGATTTTCACCAGACCCCAATTAAACTAATTGCCCCCAAGGTTACTAGTGCTTCTAAATTATAAATAGCAAGGACGGCTCTTGCGTTATTTCCTCTTCCAGATCTGTAGCAGACATCAGTAATCAATCACAGCACTCTTTCCCACCCAGCTGGGTACCAACTTAGAACCTTTCACAGAAGTGTACTCCAGGATGCCACTGTTGACTGATGAGAGGTAGGAAATGTATTTACCACTCCTGATGGAGAGTGTAACTCCACCAGTATCTTTATCACACAACATCATTACTATCTGTGTGGTTAACTTCTATAGGCAACATTGTAACTATCTGTGTGGTTAACTTCTATAGGCAACATTGTAACTATCTGTGGGGTTACTGGCTACATTAGGCAACGTTGTATCTATATGTGGGGTTAACTCCTATGTTGGCAACATTGTAACTATCTGTGGGGTTAACGCCTATGCTGGGCTGCCATCTTCCAGAAAGAAGGGAGTTGAAATTTTATTTTCATTTTTTTGAGATGGGTCTCATCTAGCTCAGACTAAAATCAAGCACTATGTAGTGGAGGTTAACATTGGGTACCTGGTTTTCCTGCTACCATTTTTCAAATGCTAGATTTGCAGGTGTGCACCACCATGCTCAGTCCATACAGTGCTAAGGACTGAAACCGGGCCTTGGTGCATGTTTGGCAAGCACTGTACCAGCTAAGCTGTACCTTCATACCCAAGAACAGACATTAAAAGTCTGTTTAGGAGACAGGAGTGGTGGTCTACACCTTTAATCTCAGCACTTGGGATGGAGAAGCCGGCAGATCTCTGTGAGTTTGAGGCCAGTCAGGGCTGCACAGTAAGGCCCGATCTCAAAAGCAAAGCAAAGCAAAACAAAATAAAAGAAGTAAATTTGGGGGACAGATGGCTCATCAGTTAAGAGCACTTGACACTCATGAAGAGAAGTCTGGAGTTTGCTTCCCAGAACCCATATTGGGCAGCACACAACCATCTGTAACTCCAGTTCCAGAGGTTCCAATGCCCTCTACTGGCCCCAATGAGTACCCACACTCAAGTCCACAAACACATGAATACACACATGCGGACACACACATACACACACACAAGTAAAAACTTTAATTTTTTAAGTTATAAAAGTGTTAAATAAATGCAAATGAAAATAAATCATGAGAACAACTTAGCTAATAGTGACTCACATTGACCAGCGGCTTCCTACTTGCTGGGTACAGACCACACAACTTTGTGTTCCTTATAACAGCACTGTGACATACTATGATCTCTCTCTGGTACTTACAGAGGAAGGGACTGAGGCTCAGGGTGGCCCGGGCTCAGTCACTGTTCCAAGTCTGAGGGCTGACACATAGTCTAGTAAGGTTGGAACAGATCTCCCAGCAACTGTAGCCCCTGCATCTCAACAAGACCACAACACACAGCCCAAAGCTCCTATGTGTGGTTGCTTATTGTTTTATTTTATTTTATGAGACAGGTCTACCGACCCAAGGCTATCCTCAGAGATCTTTCTGATGGCGCTAGTGTTGCAGGTGTCACTTGCCTTTCTTATGGGAGGTATTCAGAACCGTCAGTGACAAGAGAACTACAGCAGATGCCTAGCTTGAGAATGTACTTCTGCAGTGATGAAAGGGCCCATCCCAGGGAATGGAGTCCTATCTCAGGCTCTCAACTTCTGCATTATCACCAGTGCACTAGTCCCATAGCCAGTGGGCAAGAGTCCTCAGGAGCAGTGGCGAGGAAAGGGAAAGTGCTGGGGAGCCTGGGGTCTCCAAGCTGTCACTGAGCCCTGGGCATGCCACCCACCTAAAGACTGGTGACCAAGCCCAGGCATGCCTGCTCCCTACCTGCAGCCCAGGCCCCGAGAGCCTACTAGACTGATAAACACCTTCTTCTCCTTGGTTGCTCGATTGCCAGGCGATCCCAAGCCACCTCGAACACCCTGAAGGAAGGACAGAATCAGGTGACTGGGTCTACATGCATCCAAGTGGTCTTTTGAGCTTGAGACCTCCAGATTAAGTACCCAATATTCATAGAGACCAGAGTCATCATATCCTCGGGGCGTGGATCTGAAAGCCTACCATGCCATAGGGGCGTACCAGGTACCCTAGCAGCCTATGGGAAACCCCAGAGGTTACATTCCCTAGAACCATCCCTCCTTCAAGGCCAACTGCCCAACCCCCCTGGCAGATAGTCTCTTACCCCAGATTCTGACACAAACTGATCCACGTACTGCCATTTGAGGGGTTCCTCGGGAGAGCTGAAGAGAAGGCAACAGAGAAGGTGGAGCCAGTAAGCACACTTGAGGGAGCTGGGATCTGTGTCATTTCACCACCTCAGCTCAGGGACATTGCTAGTTCAGGGTTTGGGGGACTGGCAGATCTCAGGACTCTTAGCCTGCAGGAGACTCACAGATAGGCCTGCTTACCTCTTCACAGGGATCAGGCCGATGTCTGTGGGGAAGAAACAGCATGTTAGGGAAGCTCCTATGCCCTTGGGGTGGGCACCACCTCCCTCCTACCCCATCACAAAGCACCATTCCTATCTGCCTCACTCACGTCTCACTTTGATGGACACTGTCTTCTTGGTGCGGATCAGGTTGATGACTTCCTCATGGGTACAGGAAGAGATGGAATAGCCATTGATCCGGACAATCTCATCCCCTACCTTGGCAGAGAGAGATGGGACAGGCATGGGGAAGAATGCCAAGCAGGGGAGCAGACCCACGACCAGATGCTCCCAGCCCAGAAGGGGCTGTCACCAGGCAAAAGCTTTAATTTGTATGGTGTCGCAGGCAAACTGCCCTCCAACAGCAACAGGCTACACCTTTCTGTTCCAGGATGGAGAAAGCAAGATCTGGGGAGGGGAGAGGCATGCAGTTGGCAGGTAATAGAGCTGAGGCAGGATTTAGAACTCTGTCCCCGTCTCTTGGTTCCTCTGTCACCCCACCGAGGTGCAATCAAGTTCTGGAGTCCAACATCCCTGTCTGGCCTTTGTCCCTCCCTGTCCTAGAAGCAGGCTTTTGTCTCTGTCAATTACCAACACACACTGTGAGCTGAAATGGGGACTCAAGACTCTTGACCCAAGCTCTCATCACAAACACAAATGTATAATCTTTTTTGTTCCATCCCATGGAAACTCAGTGAAGTTAGACTGACTACTGAATCTTGATTCTGGGAGCAGGCAAAGAACAGAGAATGAACACAGGGCTCTGTGCTACGGTTCTCCTGGGCTCAAATCCTTTTTCAATTCTTATTAGTTATATGACATGAGTCACGTCTCTCGGATTTTTTGAACCATAGTTTCTTTCATATATAAAACAGGGAATACCGTGGAGTTGTTGAGGATTAAACAAATATATGTGTAAGTGTGTAAGGCCAGCCAGTACGGGGTCCACAGCAGGTTCTTAATAAATGGTTGCTGTTATAAAGGAGGCCCACAGAGCCAGTTCTAAGAGGCAGAGCATGATGAGACTGCCCCCTGCTGGTCATCGCTGCGGCCTCCTCCAAAAAACTGAAAGATCCTTGGACATCAACATCTCCTGAGGGAAGACAGGGGGCTGAGGTAGGAATGGGCAAAAGACAGGGTAGAGATGTGAGGCAATGGTGTATTACCCAAGGACATGAAGGCAGTGGCTGCCACATGGGAACAGAGCTCAGGGGTCATACAGACAGAAGCTGTGACTTTCCCTGAGACCCCATGCACTACTGGTCTCTTGGAGAAGGATTGGTACCTGTGGGGGCCTCAGGCTAGACTCTGAGGGCACACGGTCTCCAGGTCAGTTCCCAGACTACAATCTACAGTTACCTCTCATTACCACCAGAAAAGAGCGTGCCCCTCTGTCTGGTACACAAACACCCATCTTCTCAGGGTCCTGACAGGAGGGCTCACCAAAGTACTTGCTGCATTTTCTGGGGACACTGACTTCAAAGAGAACATCTGGATAGCTCCCTGCACCTATTTTTTCAACTCTAAAGGGCAGGAATTTGTGTTTCTGCTCTGTATAGAACCTGCCAAAAGGCCTTTATGTGGGGACCACTGTAGCACTGTGAAGAGACGGGGCATCAGGGAGGCAAAGTGATTTGTTCAAAGTCACTCAGTGAGTGATGAGACTGCTGGGATGTGTTGTCAGGCCTCCGTGACAGACAACACATGTTGGCTCTTAGGTGTCTGGAAAAGGAGAACATGTGGCCAAGCCTGGCTTCAGTTCCCTGCATGTTGCCTGCTGTGGAGTCCTGCCACCTGTTCAGAGCCCAGGAGTCCCACAAGAAGGCAGGGATTACTCTGTATGTCTTATAGCAGGGGGAGGGAAGGCATGCAGAATCATTTTCTACACACGTAAACAGCCAGTTACATACTTACATGAGTAAAGGACACAGTTAAACATAAAGAAGATATTGAAAAATACTTAAGTATCCAGGAAGGGACAGGAGCAGTGTGACTGAAGTCCCAGGATTAGGACCTGTTGGAAGGTTCAAGCCCCTGTAGGGCTCACAGCATCTCAGGGAAAATCCCTCTTGACTTCTAGAATCTTCTCTGTGCTGTCCTCCAGCATGAAAAACGTGAACCTTGGTTTAGTCAATGGATGAAGGCGATTTTCTCTTAGCTCCTCTTGAGTGGAGTTTGCTGTATCGTTACTACAGGACCCTAGTCGGAATGATTCCCCCATGGCCCCTGGGTAGGGTTGCAGGATCAACTTCCCTCTCCTTCTTTGCTCTACACAGAACCCTGCAAAAGAGCCTTTGTATGGGGCTCATGGTAACATGACAATCTGCAGAATAGTGGGGCAGAGAAGAGATGGGCCCCACAGCCCCAGAAAGGGGGAGCATTATCTCATAAGCTCGAGAAGCATGTGGGAAGTTGGATGTCTGGGTTTCCTGGGGCTGCCCTGATGCCCTCCTTCATGGGGCTCTGCAGGGAAGTGCCTGTCCTCAGAGGAGAGCTTGCACTGGAAAAAAGGGGGGCCCAGCTGTCCCCAAGAGGGGAGCTCATTATGCTCTCTCCTCTGGTCGTGTTTCTGGGCTGGAAAATGTGCCACAGAGGGAAAGACAATGAGGGGGCTGAAATTTCAGATGCTACCAGGAGCCCTGAGACAAGGATTGCGAACAAAGCCCTGACTGTCAGCTAGCTGTCCCCACCCCTCCTCCTTGGTCTTGCACCATTAGCTCTAGAGCCCCCTGAAAGCCCTGGCTTGTCCCCTGATGGGGACTTTTATGACAAAATCTCTGGAAGTCTCTTTACTTAGACAAAGCAGCCCTCGGACCTGGAGGACTGCCTGCCCCTGCTCAGACACAGAAGCGTGGAGACTGCAGGGGAAAAGCCGGGGGTTCTAACTTGGCTCCGGGAGACCCAAGTTCAAAGCCTGGCTCTGCTGCTCATTGGCCTTTGCACCTCTATGAACACTATAAAATGGGGCTGATTCATCCAATGTGTACTGACTCGGAGGTGGTCACCAATTCTCTGCTCTGTATGGACCTGTCAATCTCACAGCCCTGGTGTATCAAGAAGCTATGGTGACTGTCTCATTCACTCCCCTGTTTGTCCAACAGCCTGATCAGGCCAACGGCTTTACAGAGGATAAAAGCAAGGTCCAAGGCCAGGTCACTCCACTAAAGTCTCACAACTCAAAGAAAGCAGGACCAGGAGCTGAATGGGATGGTCCAGTGCCTATGTTCTTACACATCACAATACGTGAGACTAAAAGGTGGCTGCACCAAGCTGCAGGTGCCTTAACCCTGCTCCCCCTTCAGGAAGCAGGGGGTTTGGGGAGGGGCAGGGGCAGTAACAAGAGGCAGCAGTCAGGTTCCCTTCTTGACCCAAGAAAGCAGGCAAGGGCTGGATAGAGTTTAGTGGTGGAATGTTTATGTGTGCAGGCAGACACTGACACACAGACACACAGACAGACACATAGACACACAGACACACACACAGAGACACACAGAGACACACAGTTTAGTGGTGGAGTGTTTGAGGCCAGGGACACACACACAAGGGGAGAGAGAGAGAGAGAGAGAGAGAGAGAGAGAGAGAGAGAGATTGATTTCCTGTATCCTGAAGGCTTTCAAACCCTTCCTTCTTCAAAGGCATAAGAAAATGGGTCCACATTGTACCACACAGTGGATCAGGAGGAGACAAGCATTTGAGACCCTGGCCCCATTCTACTGGCTCTGTTGACTTACCTGCAGCCCAACGCTGTCTGCCTGGCCACCTTTGATGAGGTGGGAGATGAAGAGTCCACAGCCGAATTCCAGGCCTCCACGCACACTGAGGCCAAGACCTTCTGGGTGCAGACGGTCCAGGCGTACCTCCTTCAGTTTCCTGTTACAGTGATTGGGGGAGGGGGGATTTGATGGTCCAGCTCAGGCCTGAGGGCTAGCACTGTGTAATCAGGCTGGCCCCTCCCAGGTCTAGCCTCTGGCCAGGGGACTGGACACACCTGGAGCGTCGGGGTGTCAGCTGGTCATACTCCACCTGGTGTTTCAGTGGGATCAGGGGCCGGATGGCATCAAACAGTGGCAGGCGGTTGGGCTCGTTGATGACCAGCTTCAGGTCTCCCACGAGCACAGCCACATCCATGGTCCTTTGGAGATGTCAGAGGGTGGGTGAGTGTCTGAGGCATCAGCTGACTTTGACCTTTATCCCACCCTTGCACTTCTGGGCCTTAAAAGAGTTTATAAACACACAGTGAATGAATCTAAAGCAAGGTGGATGACCAGAGACAACAAATGAAGTGGCTAGGGACAGCTGGCTTCCTTGGTCTTTCTTAACATTCAGATTCTATTGAATCTATCTGGGTAGCTACCCCATTAGAGTGGAAGAATCCTGAGGGCAGAGATCAGTCTTTCTTGCTCACAGTGTATCCCTGAACTCTAGTCCAGAGCCAAGTAGGACCTGTTCAGGTAAGCACACGCTGAAGCTGTGAGCAAGTAAAAACAGCATATACATGTGTTCCCAGGAGTATCTTAGGACATTACCCACTCTGGAGGCCTGTGACACAGATGGCCTGCTTTGGCTTGGCGACACAGGCACGCACTTACTGGTGATACATCCGCAGCACATCATAAAGATAGTCCTTTTCTGCATCATTTTCAATGAGAAAATCTACCTGAAAAATCCAAAGGACAGAATGATAGCATGCCCACAGCAGACCTGGGGAGGAGAGGTCAGTGTCCAGATGCCCACAGCAGCTCCTGAGGCTAAGGATGGGAAGAGAAGAGGAAGACCAGGCATCAAACCATCCGACATATCAGAGCTGTATAGAACACTCCCGAATAGCCCAGGCATGGTGAAAGAGGCACACACATATTGAACACATATGTGTACACAAGGTCTCCCATTTAACAATGACATATTCCCATGTCACTGCTGCCACACTCACGGCTGTGTCACCTGCATCGGGAAGACTCCTACAGTCTTACATGATAGTGGCTGTGGTGTGGCAGATAAAGGCTTTGAGGAAGGGTTTGGGCCACGAACTCAGATCACATCTCACCTGGCAGAGGTACCCTATCACCAAATCTCTCTGTGCTGCCTATGCACTTGGCCCTGGCCTGGCCCGGCCTGGAGTTCTGTCCACTAGTCTGCCTCCTGGCCACTTCTCCGTCCCCAGTGACCCCCCAAGGGGAGGATTAGGTTACATCATTCCAGCTTTTGCTGACATCAATAGCTAGGCCTCTGAGGTCACGTACAGGAGCTGTTTCAGTAACACCTCTATCCCTGGGGAACTGGGGACCTGGAGACCTAGGAGTCCCAAATTCTGTACTTTAGGGAAGTTCAGAGCAACTCTCCAAGGGCTGCATCCCTGGCTTTCTCTTTAGCCCAAGACTAGACAGCAAGGCAAAGCAGGGCTCACTATCATTATGGTCCCAGTCTCTGCCCTTACAGGAGAAGCTAAGCTGTGATCTTCTGCCTGCCTAGAGCTTGGGGCAGGACCATGCCTTCTCTATAGGTACCTTAAGGACTTTGGAAGACCTCATAGAGTCTGTCTATCCCAATGTAGAGAGGACCGTGAGGCCCGGTCCTTGGGACTTTGGACCTGAGCGGGAAATACAGATTCCCAGCTTCAGTTTGGAATTCCTCTTCCTTCGGTTTACCATGAGCATTTGACTGAGGACAAGAGGAATCCAGAAGACTGTGCCCAGAGCTGAGCTCCAAGGGCAAAAAGAGTGTGTGACAGTGGCTCTCAAAGCTCCCCCAGCTGCACCCTCTCTCTTTCCTGTAGGAAGCTCCCAGCAGCTAAGAGATGGCGAAAGGGCATCACAGAAGGCACTAAATCACCGAGGACCAGTGCCGGAAAAATCTTCATATATAAAATCATGTTGATTGAGTGCTTCATAGCTTCTTAATGCTTGTAAACTCAAAGCCAAGGGTTGGAGATGGAGCTCAGTGTCAGACAGCTTAGCTGCCACTCAACAGGCTCTACAGGTAACTGTTATCATGGGAGCTTGGGGGAGTCCCACAAAATCCCCTCTCCTGATTCATTCAAGTCCTTGTCCTAGGCTGCTACTCTTTCTGGCTGTGTGCATCTCCCTTTAGCTCCTTGTATGAGCCCGACTCCGTGCAGCCCCAGGCTTAGGTGAATGCTGCTTCCCCTTTACTCACATGGTTGGCTGCTTTCCCACAGAGACATTCTCTAGTAACCAAACTACTCCTACCTCTGGGAAATATCTGTTTTGCTGAGACATTACAAATCACCTGTAACTTAAGATTTATACCTTTTTAGAATTTGTCTTAATGAAAAGGTCATCTCCAGTCTGCAGTCCTCGTGACTAATGGAGAGCAAATACTCAATAAATAAGCCTCGAATGGATTCATTAGCTCTCTGCCTCTTGGTCTGCCCATACCCTTCAGGAATAAGAGCCATGGGGTCAGCAGGGGATGGGAAATGACTCTTGAAGTGCTCCAGGAGCCCCTATGGTGACATTTGTTCAAAGCATCAGCCTGTGTAACCCTTATATACCATAATCAGGGAGAATGGCAGAGGTGATCCAAGGCCACAGCTACCAGGCAGAGCTGGGATCTGAACCCAGCTCTGATGCCAAGCCCACTCTCTCTTGCTGTTGTGCCATGTCTAGTGGGGCTTTGGCCTTCCAGGACAAAGAGCACCCAAGTCCCCTTTAGAACCCAACATCTAACCCTCTGTCGTAAAGACATCTCTCTCCTCTCCACTGGTGTGTGTGTGTGTGTGTGTGTGTGTGTAAGCTCAATGGTAAAGTGCTTGCCTGCACACATGAGGCTCTAGGTTTGATACCCAGGATGCCCACCCTCCCCCCCACACCCCTACCACTTCATCTGGTCCATAATGAGGAAGAAAGTGGAACATCTTTCAAGAGATGCTCTGAACCCCGGTGGTTCTGTTCTTCAGTGGCAGCATAACATCCCATCTGTTAAGCTGGAGAGAGCATCTTGTCTAAGTCACCTTAGGTGGGGACTAGAGGACAAGGACAGGAGAGGGACTGAGCTGTGGAGAGCCGCATCTGTTATGTGTTTAGGTGTAAGCAGCCAGGGGCTATCCTCATGGATGACACTAACACCCACTGACCGGAGACTAGAAAGTCAGGGGAGGGCACTGGAGAGGACTTGGCAACTTTAGGGTTCAGGATTCTATTTTTCTAGAGTCAAGCACAGGCACCCAGAGATGGTCTTCCTAGAAAGCAGTCTGTTCATGGAGCCCAGGACTTGTGAACAGTGCTTAAATGTTGAGAGCTGCATCCAGGGTCCTCACCCTGTCCACCTGACCTGTCCACTTCAGAGGGAGCCTGCAGGCCCAGTTCTGCATTGCCCAGAAGCTCACACCAACCCTGTCTGGATTTATCCACTTCTGCAGAGCCGTCTCCATATCCTGTGTAGGGTTCAAGCTGTAGCTAGACAATCATTTCCCTGGACACAGTAGACCCCTTCCCAGCCCATGCCACCCACCCCAGCTTTGTTTTTTTGTTTTGTTTTGTTGTTTTTGTTTGAGACACAGTTTCTCTGTGTAGCCCTGGCTGTCCTGGAATTCACTTTGTAGACCAGGCTGGACTCGAACTCACAGAGATCCATCTGCCTGCTTCTGCCTCTAGAGTGCTGGGATTAAAAGTGTGTGCCATCACCTGGCAGCAGCAGCCTCTCTTGCAATGTCTAACTCACCCTTTCAGAATCATACACCAAGAAGGCATTGTTGCTTAGCTTGGACTGCTCTGAGGTAGGAATGTGAAGGCAAATGGCAGGGGGCTTCGTAAATAGAGGGACCATTCCCACCTCAGAAACGTCTCTAAGGAGACTTGAGGAGACAGAGCAGCTTTGCTCCCCCATTCTGCAGACTTTCAAGGTCACAAAAGAAAAAGAAATACGGAAGTCTCTGGAAGTCAGGCTGTGAGGGAACAGTGCACTGTCACGCAAACTGCCCTCTATGGGGCTGGAGAGGTGGCTCAGTGGTTAAGAGCACTGGCTGCTCTTCCAGAGGACCCGAGTTCAAATCC
The DNA here is from genome assembly GCA_019843965.1 of Rhynchomys soricoides. Taxonomy (NCBI): domain Eukaryota; kingdom Metazoa; phylum Chordata; class Mammalia; order Rodentia; family Muridae; genus Rhynchomys; species Rhynchomys soricoides. The sequence continues at coordinate 49,171 of JADRCH010000197.1, read as the reverse complement.
CAGCACCCGAATGGCAGTTCACCTCTGTCTGTAACTCCAGTTCCTGGGAATCTGGCACCCTCACAGAGACATGCAGGTAAAACACCAACGCACATGAAATTAAAATAAAATAAAACCATGTTTTTCAAATTTGATTGAACTGTCTCCTCCTGGAGTTCCCCCTAATAACACCCCAAAAATCAGCTTATGAGGCCCTGCTCCAGGCACTGTGCACAATTCTAGGAACATAAAAAGTACCCAGCACATCGTAGGTCTCGACATTTCGTTTTTTCCCCTCCTCTGTGTCTATGATCTGTTTCCCTGTGGTTCCCAGAGCACATGCCATGGACACAGATGCCCACTCCTGGGGTCTGTTGAATAAAGGCAGAACCCCATCTGCTTGTTTCTGGAACTTTCCCCCCATCCTGCTGCAGTTTTGGGTCACCATCTTGTATCACTCAGCACACAGCTGTCTGCAACAGCCTTTCATCTGTTTCCTCCTGGCAGAGGAGCTGGTTTCAGACTCAGCCAAGGCAGCCTGTTCTGCCTTCCTCCATCGGAACCCTGTCTTCCTTCAAGGTGAGGACTGAGCCTCTTCCTCTAGGAGGTCCAGCCTAAAGTCCCCTTCCCAGTCCCCTGCCTGTGGCTCTTGTCTCACTCATTCACCCTAACTCTTCTCACTGATCTACAAACTTACCCTGCCAACAACCCCAGGAGATAGATAGGATTATTCCCATTTCACAGATGAGAAAACAGAGGCCAAGAGATGAGACGATCTGAAACTCTAGCCTAAGCTTGCTGGCTCTAAAAGCCCATCTATCACATGGTATCCACTTCCTGTGCATTCCTTTGAGTTCCTTAGTCTAATATGCATTTATTGAGCACCTCTTGTATGCAAGATGCCAATCTTCTTTCTCTAACTACATTAAGTAAGCTAATTCTTCTCTAGAATTGCTGTAGGAAGCAGAAACCCCCAAACAGAGCTCACAGTGCACAGGAGCTGTTAGGAATCTCTACTACACCATCACCCACATCTTCCCCTAGTACTAATGGTCCTCCCTCTGATTCACAGGATGTACTGTGCTCTGAACATCACTCCCTCTTTGTGCTCAAGCCTTTGCCTGTGACACTGAGGAGAATGTAGGTTTGGTGTTGGTGGCCTTTTAGCCTCATCTCTTGGGGCTCGTCCACAGGGGCTGGCTTGATTAGATCTTGTACAATTCCATTTCATGGGCAAACCTCTCAGGAGAGGAAAAAAGGGGGTAATAATCAATAAATAATTCATGCTGTACATGGCACACTGCACGCTCCTTGAGCTGCTCAGGGGATAAACTGAGCTACAGGTAAAGCAGTTGGTGTGGCTTCCAACTGCATGCCCTGCCTTTGCCTTTATGTGTTCAGCCCAGCCTCCTCCTCGTCTCTGTTCTAGGGGCTTTGCAGGGCCTTCCATGCCTTCTGGCTTACTGCTGTGTTCAGCTGGTAGAAGATACAAGCAGTAGACCAGCAATGTGAGGAGAGAAGAGTGTGTGCTTGGGCCCTGATAGCTTCTTGCACCAGTCCAAGCTGCTCAGACATACCTGCCCTTCCCTACAAGTTCCTCCAGGCTGGGCATGAGCTGCTTGCTTCCTGCTGCAGCCCTGGCTGAGATGAGCTTAGCATTTCCAGGGATGGTGCCTGGACCCTGAATATTTGCCTCCAGCGTCACTTCATCACTGCCACACCTCCCATCAGTTCCTATGTGCTCTTTGTCCTCATTCCTGCCGTGGTCCCTCAAGTAGTATTGGATTTTCAGTCTTTACTTTCTCGTCTCTTCCACACCGGTGTGAGCCACAGAGACCAGAATGTGAAGGGCAGGCCACCAAAGCCCTCCTGGACTGCGTCTGCACCATCTCCCTGCCTCAGTTTCCTGTGTGTAAAATACCCACACAGTCCCTGTTTTTTAAGAAAAAAAAGAGAAGAAAAGGATTTCCGATGAGTAACGGTGGCGCACACCTTTAATCCCAGCACTTGGGAGGCAGAGGCAGGTGGATTTCTGAGTTCGACGCCAGCATGGTCTACAGAGTGAGTTCCAGGACAGCCAGGGCCACACAGAGAAACCCCGTCTCAAAAACAAAACAAACCAAACAAACAAACAAAAAAGGATTTCATCTTGTGAGGGATAATTGTTTTTATCTTTAATCTATGAGTTAATATAGTTAGAGTTCAGTCCCTAGAAAATCAGGCAGTCATATGTTTATTAAATAAAACTAGGTAAGAAGAGAAGATGAAAGTTCTGCACTCAGCAGCTGCCAGTGATTTGCCCTCCACGGAGGCAGGTGAGGTGAAGGCCCAGCCTTCCTTCCACACCGTGAATATCTGTTTTATCTGACACTTGTTTTATTATTTCCTGCTCTAATATCAGTAAGGTTGCTGTGAGGAAAACATCCCAGTGACCAAAAGCAATTTAAGCGAGGAAAGGGTTAATTTGGCTCAGAATCCCATCACTGGTGGGAAGGCAAGGCTGTAATCAAAGAAGCCAGTCAAGTTCATCTGCAGTCACGGGCAGAGGAAATACATGTGTCTCCGCTGCTTGCTTTCTTATGCTCATGTGGCTTCTTGGTTCTCTGATAATGTTGAAAACCTCCTGCCCAGGGAATGGCATCACCCACAGTGGGCAACTCTTCCTGCCTCAACTGACAACCAAGACAATGCCCCACAGACAAGCCCCTAGGCCATCCAATCCACTCAGTTCCTCAACTGAGACTCTTTCTAGGTGATTTCAGGCTGAGGCAAGTTGACATTTGAAACCAAAGGGAACATCTTCTATCTTTAAAAAACAAAACCAAACCAAAAAAACCCAACACTATGGAAATGTGGCTGACATGTGAAAAGGCATTTGTCTACAACTAGTAAAGTTTGGGGTATTAATACCCCTGCGAGCTCTTCACCACCATGAACGTAGAGAGCCTTCAGCTTGTCTGGAGTCCCATCTTAGCGAGGCCTGGTGGTGCAGGACTATAGTCCCAGATACTCACGGAGCTGAGGCAGCAGTGCTGCAAAATTTCATGTCCTATGTTTGCTGGCCAACCTAGGCAAGTTAGTGAGGTCCTGTCACAAAGTATGTGTCTACCTCCCGGTGTGTGTCTACAGCCCTAGAACCTGGGAGGTGGAAGAGGATTAGAAGCTCAAGGTCTGTCCTTGACAGGCAACGAGTTCAAGGCCAGCTCAAAACAAAACAAAAGTGAAAGGGGTCTGAGTGTGGCTCAGCTGGGTGTGTGGGAGTGAGGTGCCAAGTGCCAGGCCTGACCTCCCATTGTACCTCTGGTACCTGTCTGTGACCTGGTGTTCCTTCATGCTTTCCCCTCTCATCTGGGCCTCCGGTGATATCCTGGATCTTCTCTGCGTCTTTACTACTCTCGGTGACCACATCTGTCCAGGACTTTATGCCATGTCTACCCCAAGAACTCCAGAATGCAACCTTCCAGCCTCCCACAGTCCTCTCCGGCAGCAGTAGCTACATACAGGGTGCCTCAAATTTCCGCCTTGCTCCTAGCTTACCAGGTGTTCACACCGGCAGCCTAACAGCCCCACTCCCAACCTCAAGGAGCCACAGGGCCATCCTATTCAAATGTAAATCATTCTCACTTGCTGAGTCCTCTGAACTCTGAAGAAAACCCCAAGGCTCACCTCAGTCCACACCTCACCCTCTTACCCCACCCACTGCTCTCCCCTCTGCATTTCCTCCCAGAGTCCTGCCTGCGGTTCTAAAGCACCCAGGCAGGTGCTTCCCTCTCTGCACCTGCCATGGCTCCCTCTTCCTCAGCCACCACATGACACCGCCCTCTTTTTCCAGGTTCAAATGTCACCTCTTTAGAGACACCTTCCTGGCTACATAACATGCCACCTGTTGGTCTCTATCCCCTCACAGGGTTACTTTTCTCCCAGCATTCAGCCTGGAACCTCATCAGAAGATACTGTTCGTTTCCTTGGTAACTGCCTTCCCCACTAAGGTATGCTCCTGATGATCAGCAAGGCTTTGGTCTGCTCCTCAGTGCCAAAACTCTGCCTGGCATAGATTAGGAGGTCAGAGATTGTTTATTGCACACATGCATAAACGAAAAATGAATGAATGAATGAATGCATAGCAAATCCTACAAGGGAGGGGCTCTTCTGCTCTCGTTCACCCCACCCCTCCCTGCTTGGCTGGCTGGGGGCAGAGTACACCTGAGCTGCTCATAAACCCGTGGTTGCTGGAGAGGCAATACATACTTTCTGAGCAAATGAGTAACCAGGTTTCTGCGTGGCTGCTGGGAACAAAGAGGCTGCTTTGAAAAGCTGATGCTCCACTCAGCTCTAGGGAGAGACCTCAGTCCCTGGTCATCCAGGGAGGGACCTCAGTCCCTGATCACCCTGTCCTGGCCCTTTCCAATCCAAGGCTGTTTCCTCCAACTGGGAAGGGCAGTTAGTGCTGTAAGTGCCATTCACTGCTTTTGGACCAGAACTGACCAAGAACTGGAGCAAACCTTTACAGTAACACATGCAGACTTTGGCTGGGGATCAGAGCACCCCACCCTTGAATTCCTACTAATCCTGTCTCACACAGGCACCAAATGGCCCCCTCACAACAAAAGGAAACTAAAGCCAAGAGATCAAGTGGCTTGCTCAAGGTCAGTGAGTGGCAGAGATGAGAGTTGACCCTCAGTGTGGGAATTCTCCAAGAGCCCAGTTTACATAAGCCACACACACACACACACACACACACTCGCGCGCGCACACACACACACACACACGCACACACACACGCATAGCCTTTATGATAATGTTACTAGTATGTTCAATTCACAAATTTGGGACCTGAGTCACGGAGAGGTCACCAAGTATCAGCCATGACAACATATTACCTTAAACATTACCTCTAGCAACTAAAGATTTAGATTGTAAACTTCTGCTTGGAGTGAATTTCCCCCAAAACACTCAGGAAGGGGGGTCTTTAGAACAAGCAATGAAAGCTGTAGATCCCACCCAGCTGGCCTGCCTCTCACCCTGTCTTTAATCTCAGTTCCTGGATGATCCCCAGCATGAGAGAGGAAGGCTGTTGCTATGTCTGAGACTGCAGGGCACAAAGTACAGTCAGAGCCTTGCTTACTAGGATGCCTGCCTTGCCTGTGACATGGGAACATTAATAGGTAATGACTCTGAGGAGGAGCCCAGATACGGAAATGCAGAGGCCTGAGGTCCTCTGGAGCCAGGAGAGAAGGAATAGGGGTGAATGTAGAGTCAAGGGACCCTGGGGTGACTCTCTCCAACAAAGTAAAGTGTCGGTTACTCCACTTCAAGAAATTGAAAGAGAAGCTGACTTTACTCCCAGCCCAAGGCCAGGAAAGAGAAACTTAAGCTCAGCCAGGAGACAGTAGCCTTTAAAGTGGGTTGACTGAAATTGACACTCAGCAAATGTTAGCTGTGGATGAGCTATCTCCCCTCCTCGCCCCCACCCCCTGACACACACATCCCTGGGCTCAAGGCGCATCATGTATCACTGAACACCAATGGTCCCCTTGACATTCAGCAGCTCCCCACCCTTGCTGAACTTTCTGCTACTTCTCATAGATGGGAGTGGGGGCAGGAACATCTTGGCCTTGTGTAGAGGAAGCTTCCACCTCTGCAGCCCCTACCAAACCCTGATCCCAAGGCTCTGTGCCCAAGGCCTGCCTCCCGCCCATACTGTAAGCCATGTGAGAGTGCAGACTGGGTCTGATACAAAATGGGTAAGTGCTCAGAACACATTTAAATGAATGACTGGCTGATCTCTGACATTGGTCTGGAGCTCTTGGCCTGTAACCTCTGTGGTTGCACAGTGACTGGCTTCTGGGCATCTCTGAGCCTCTGTGTGGAAGGGAGAAGAGAGGGCACCTAGACTGTGCTGTAAGCACTCTGTCCCCTCAGACTTGGTATCAATCGTCAGGGGATGTATACAGCTCCCTACTTCTTGGGCAGGGCCTGTGAGGGGATCTTTACACTGGCTTTACCCCCATCTGGGGCCTGCTAGGAGGCCACCACTGGATCCCCTGTCCTTCAGTGGCCTTCTGAGGCCTCCACAGATCCTGTGGTATGGAAAACACAATAGGAAATTTCTGATTCCAGTCAAGGTTTTGGAGGACTTTGAGGAACCAGTGTGATCCCTCACTGGGACATATCCAGGGAGATAAGATTCTATCTATGGTGTCTGACAGACCAAAGCCAGGTGCTTCACATCCTGGCCCCTCTTTGGTCCTCCCCATGAAGATCGCCTATACTGGTTCAAAGCTGCCATTCACAACTGTTGGGTTTTCCGGCTAGTTCCCAGCCGGAGGGCTTCCCCTGGAGGGCCAAGGAGAAATGGTGTTTTCTGGGGAGAGTTAATTTGGTAAGCCTTATACCTGGACTTCCTAGTGTTCCCATCTCGTTTTGTTGGGACACTTTCAGAAGTCCCAGCCTGACCAAGACCCTTAGACAAGGGAGCGGGCTCTTGTCCATCTCCCACCCACCGGGACCAGGGACTCCACAGTCCCCATCGCGCGGGGTACCTCTCAGCTCTGACCTTGTGTCGGAATTCTCGGGCCACCTTCCGGTCCATGACAGAGCCTGATTCAGTGGCGTTGCAGCTCGGTCGCTTCTTAGGGGGCCTGGCTGCGGTGCTCGGTGCTCAGCAGGTCAGCCTCCAGAACAGGACCTGCCTCCCTCAGAGCTAGGGGTGGGGTCTGGAAGAAGCAGGGGCGGGGCTGGGAGGAGAAAGGACAGCCTGGAGGCGGGGTCACCTGTACCGAAGTTCAACCCTGCGGCCCAGGACAAGAAGACCCATTGTGTGGGTGTGCATATGGTGGCTTGGTTAGTGAGGCTGGAAGTTTTTTTCCAGAGTGGTCCTCACACACATTAAGGCAGAAGATCGAGGAGACGCAGGGCGGCAGGGGTCAGGGATAGTTTGCGACTTCTTTTCCTTTCTGAAAGAGCATCTCATGTGGTCCAGGCAGGCCTTGAAGTGAATGTGTAGCAGAGGAGGATGGCCCTGAACTCGACTCTTCACTTCGACTTCCCAAAAGTGTTGGGATTACAAGCCTGGCCCATGGTATCCAGCTGAGGTTTGGAACTTTTTGCTGTGGCACTGGCGTAGGGATTCAGAGATTCTTCTTGTAGGTGGACTCACGTGCAGAAGCCATCCGCCTTCTTGAACGCCCCCTCCATCGCGCTCCCAACCCAACCCCCACCTCCACCCCTTACTCCATAGGCATTCCCCTTCTCCTAGGTCTCAGCCAGGCTTCTGCTACTCACCTTCCCAGTACAAAAACTCCTGGGGGTGGGGGCAGACTGGGTCTTGCTGTGTCGCATGGGGACAGTGTTGGGGAGTGCCCCCGTCCACTGACTCACTTTCCCTCCCAGCTTCCTCACCTGTTCTGCCCCAACATAACAGAAAGGAATCCAGCACATACATTCTCGGATGTGTGGTGGGGCCTGCGGACCCTGTGCCTGAATTTAACAGAGTAGGTGCTTGGCATGTTATTACCACCTCACAGGACGGGCAAGGAGCTCAACAGTGGCCCAAATCAGGTAGACACGGTTGTAACTTCAGAGACACAAGAAGGCTCTTCTCTAGATCCCGCTGCCATTTGCCAGCAAGCAGCCTATTTTCATGGTGGCTAAATTATGGCCTAGATTAAGATATAAATATAAGGTATTTATATAAATTGTATGCCTGGGAAAATACTTGAAAATGTGATCCAGATTCTCACCTTCTGATCTAGTATCACTCTGGTGCTGTGGAAAACACTGTGCTCAAAAGCAGCCTGGGAAAGGAAAGCTATATTCCGTCTTAGGCTTCCAGGTCCAGTTCCATTGCTGACGGAAGAAAAGCAAGAACCCAAGCAGGAACGTGAAGCAGAGAGAGACTGTGGAGGAAGGCTTCTTGTTGGCTCAGTCTCTGGCTCTCTTGCTCCCAGGCTCATGCTTAGCTGGCTTGCTTATAAAGCCCAGGACCACCTGTTGAGGATGGTTCGTTCACGATATGCTTTCCACAAGTCCAGAGCCAGGCTAGCCTAGCCTCTGTCCTTCACGTTCTTCTGCATCAACTGCATCAATTAAGACTCCCCACAGACAAGTCCACAGGCTAATCAGACCTAGGCTTTTCTCTCAGCTGACCCAACGTTGTGTCAAGTTGACAGTTAACGCTAACTAGGATTCTTTGTTATTAACTGAGTAAGTCAGAAACTGGACAGAAAGGCTCATGGGGCATTTAGTGGCCCAGAAAAGACCACGTGAGACACAAACCTCTTTCAATTTACATCTTTGATTCTCTCTTTCCTTCTCTTTGTTTGAAGTTTATTTTTATTTTTGTGTATGAATGTTTGTTTGCATAGATTTATGTACACTGTGTGTGTGCCTGTGAAGGCTGAAGAGGGTTCCTGGGATTGGGATCATAAACAGCTGTATGCAGCTGTATGCAGCAGTATGCAGCATGTATGCTGGGAACGGAACCCCAGTTCTCTGCAGCAACAGCAAGTCCTCTTTAACCCCAGAGCCATTGCTCTAGCTGCTCCTGAATTTTGCAAGTATGTCACATGGCTGTTGGTTTCATATTTAAAACCCAGAGCTAAATAAATAAATAAATAAATAAATGTCCTTACCCAGAAGAATGCAGGCCATAGCTGCTCAGCCCTTCTTTCCTGGGACCACAGACATCCTTTAAAACTTACATCCCATTTGATTTTTGGTATGGCACTGGGTCCTTTTCCAGTCTCTGCTCTGAGACCATCCTGTGGGACGCTCTCCTCGACTCTTAGCCAGTGTCTTCAAGAGGCCAGCTTGCCCAACATATGTTTAGAACAGTAAGAGGCATGGAACAGAAGCCCAACAAATCTGCTAAGTGAATGTGTGCGTCCCAAATTATAGCCCTAGCCAGGGGTTTGTGAGGAGCTAGTTCTTCCTGGACACGAAGCACCTCTTGTTCATAAAACCAAAGTTGTCATCACTCTGGCCTTGATGGGAACACAAGCACCTTGGTCCTTCACATGATATTTCCTGAGCCAGCACTGGTATGCCTGCGGACTACGGCATAGCCTTGCCCATTCAAGCTCTTACTGTACAGAGGATGGGGACTTGGGGCCCAGATAGAAGCACAGGCTAGTCCTCTGCAGCTTGAGCCCAGTCTCTAACTTTGCTAAGTGGAGCTTCCCAGGCCTCGGGGTGGCCCTCTGTAATAGGAGAGAGGACGCGCAGTAGAATATCTGCTCTCCAGTGGAAGGGGCTTCTAGGACCCAGGTGAGGGAATTGGAGTCTGCCCAGCTTGTCTCATTGCTCCCCCAGAGGCCTTCCCTGGGGAAGGGTAGTTACAATGGCCTTGAAGGACAAAGACTGGGCTGTAGCCTGGCTCCCAACTTATGGTAATGAACTGGGCAGTCCTGTCACTCTAGCCTGGGGAGGAGTCAAGAGGAGAGGGCTAGAGAACCGAGGGATTGCAACTGCGAGTGGAGGTGTGACCCACCTAGGAGCAGAGGCCTGTGCCAAGCTCTCTGACTGCCTGGCGCCCTGATGGGAGCCCGCTCGCCCAGACTTTGCTTGCTTCTCTCTTGCTTTTGTCTATTAAGAGTTGAGCCCGTTGCGGAATTCAAGAGCACGGTGCAGCGCCAGGGTGAGAAGGGTTGTGAGCTGGGGGAGTCTGGGGCTGGGGGAACGTTTAGGGGAACAGGTCTGGGCTGGGTTGTAGAGAAGAGAAAGACGGTGTGTGAGAAAGGGCAGAGACCTGTGAAGGGAAGGAAGACATCCAGGCCTGGGACGCAGATGGTTCTAAGGTGGTTGTGAAGAGACTTGGGTGGGGAACTAGAGAGAACTAAGGCCCAAGGAGTGGAAGGGAAGAGGGAGACCTTCTCTAGAGGGGTCCTGGGAGCTGGAGAAATCGTAGGTGGGGGTGGGGTGGGGCGCAGGCAGTGCAGGGTTATGGGGGGAGGGTCAAGCCTCCTAGTCAGTGGGAGAATACAGTGGGAGACCCCAGCGAAGGAGGCCTTATGTGGTGTGGTGAATATGGTCCCTCCCCAGACTCAGCACTTACATGGAAAGCCAGTGCAGAGCTGCAGCACGAGCCTGCTCCTGAGCCCAGGTAAGTCACTGCCTCTCCCCAGGTCCCATTGGTCGGAGGGTTGGGCTTTGGGGTGAGTAGGAGCAAGGCCGCTCCTAACTCCTCACATATGCCAAGCTCATTTCCCATCTAGCCACAGCTACCAGGAGATGTCCCTTGCAGTAGAAGATGTCACGACAGTTATGGAAGGCCAGGTAAGAGATGCCTGGGAGGGGCTGTCCCTGGGCAAGGGTTTTTTTCTGGGCCTGAGAGAACAGAGATTTTCTTGGGGGCTATGTGAAGAGGCGCAAACACTGGTGCATGTCTGAGTGTGTAGATTCGTGAAGTCCCTCTGTTCCCATTTTTCTAGTCACTTGGGTCCCTAGTATTTCTGTTTAGGAGAGGCAGGCACAGGCCGGAGATGGCTGAGTCCCCTCCGCCCCAGAGGAGAGCAGGTAGGTGAAGGCTTAAGAAAGCGGCGCTCTCTTCTGTGTCTTAGCCGTGAAAGCTGGAAATCCTATGAAAGGCCCCTTTCTGTACTCCGTGCAGTACCACAGGAGGGCAACTCAACTCTGAGAGGCAAGGTGAAAACCCGGCCACCTGCTGGGGGCTGCAAGGAAAGACTGGTTAAAGAACAGTGGATGGGTGGGTAGAGCTTGAGGAAGAGCACCTGAGATTGTCCTCTGACCTGCACACTCTCACACACACAGTCACACACACACACACACACACACACACACGCTCAGATACATAGACAGACATGCTCAGACACACACATACACATACACACATGCTCCGATACACACACACACACACACACACACTCAGATACATAGACAGACATGCTCAGACACACACATACACACACACACACACACACACACACTGACTCCTGATTATCCCCTGGGGCCCACCCTCCTGGGATCCTCTGCTTTTGTGAGAGGCTGAAAGTCAGTTTTCTCCATTGACCAAGCTTTGTTGTTGATCTCTGGATTGGATGACTCAGATTTGCTCTCTAACCCTGTCTTACATTTGTCTTCCTTTTTCTACAACCATGGACAATTTACACACCAGCCACCTCTGGCAATGTTCCCTCAGGAGGCTTGACCCTCAGCTGCACCCAGCCTGATAATCAGCTCAGGGGAGCCCTTGTGTCAGGGAGTTAGGAGTGATTATTTATACTGTAAAAAAATGTCCCTGCTATCTGTCCTTCAGAGCTAGGTGCAGAAGCCCAGGATGGGCAGAGGTGGGCATGCTCTCCTCCTCGGTCTAAGAAAGTGGGGACAGGTCCCAGGCAAATTTTCGCTGCCTGTCTTTCTTCTCATTGCTCTGCTCTTCAGGCTTCAGGATCAGAGTCCCTCTGAGTTTGAGTTGAAAGGTGAAAGTTGAAAGGGCATTCTCTTCATAGACCGGGAAGCTGACTTTCTGGCACCTATAATGAATAGGTAGACTGATGTGCTAGTGGAGCCAGACCTGCCCCTCTGCCCAGAGGACTCTAGAAATTCATACATTTTCATGGAGATAAAGACTCTTACACCCAAATATCTCATTTCCAGTGGGCTGAGTGGCCCTTGCTGGTTTCCTGGTTAGGCAGCCTTGAATTTTTCCACTGAGAAGGGTCCGGTGTTAGTTAGGGTTTTTTTGTTTGTTTGTTTTTAAAGATTTTTATTTATTTATTTTATGTATGTGAGTACACTGTCACTATCTTCAGACACACCAGAAGAGTGCATCAGATCCACATTACAAATGGTTGTGAGCCACCATGTGGTTGCTGGAATTTGAACTCAGGACCTGTGGAATAGCAGTCAGTACTCTTAACCACTAAGCCATCTCTCCATCCCCAATTAGTTAGGGTTTTTATTGCTGGGATAAGAGACCATGACCAAAAGCAACTTGGGGAGGAAAGAGTTTATTTAATGTACATTTCTCAGGTCACAGCCCAGCACTGAGGGAAGTCAAGGCAGGAACTCATGCAGAGGCCGTGGAGGAGTGCTGCTCCCCATGGCTTTCTCAGTTGCTTTTATATGCCATCTGAGGCCATTTGCCCAGGGGTGGCATTGCCCCCAGTGACCTGGGCACCTCCACATCAATCATCAATCAAACAATTCCCCACAGACTTGCCTTCAGGCAAATCTTATAGGGACATTTTCTCAGTTGAGCGTTCTTCTCCCAAGTGACTCCAGCTTGTGTCAAGTTGACATAAAACTAATCAGCACAGGTCCTGAGTATCTAGACCAGGTGACACGGGCAGACATCACCCATTACTTCATGGAGTTAAAAGAACTGACAGTGGCCTTCCTAAATGGTGACTGGCGGGAGACCGAGGCCCACATACTGTGGACACTTTGAAGGCTTCTATCCAGAATGCTTGGTCTAAGAAAGTGGGGGCAGGTCTCAGGCTAGGAGCCAAGCTAACATTTCTCCCCTCCCCCCCCCTCCCCCCCCCCCCCCCCCCCCCCCCCCCCCCCCCCCCTTCCCCCCCCCTCCCTCTTCCCCACATAGCTAGTTGTAGACCAGTCACAACTAGCTATGTGGACCAGGATGCCCTTGAACTTACAGAGATCCCCTGCCTCTGCAGAGCTCAGGTATTCTCCAGAGGAGAATTCTCCTGGTTGTAACCAGGAGGCTATGAACTAGGCTGAAAAAAAAAAATCCTTGTTATTTGAGACACCAAGTGAGATCTAGTATACTTTTGCTTATTGCCACTATAACTGCAAGTGTATTAGCGGTGCCAATCACCAAGGGAAGTCAGGAGTGTTTCCTAGCACCAGCAGATGTCTTTTATGTTTGATGCTCTTACACAGTCTTGGCGGTGAGGAGACTTGCTGATGGGTCTTATTTTATGTGTTCTAAAGAAGTATAATTTTACCCAGGCACATGTAAATAATACATCTTCATGTTTACATTATAACTGGTTTTCTTTGTAGTCTTACATTTTATGTATTTATAAACACTTTTCTGAGAAAGTGCCACCACAGGCTTCACTAGATTATTAAAGGAGTCCATAACACACGAATGATTACAAATCCTGGTTGGTCCCAAACACTAGTTATTTGGACAGGATTTAAAGACTTCTCCAAGCCAGGGGTGGTGCACACCCGTAGCTCCAACACTTGAGAGTGGAGGCAGAAGGATCAGATGTTCAAGTCTGTGGCTAAATATCAATACAGTAAAACCAAGAATTTTCCAGAAAATGGCTTTGGTGCTTTGCAGTTCTGGTTGTCTTTTGACCACAGCAAGGTCTCAGGAGCCATATCTGAGGTGGCATGATATGTACAGTTACAAAGGCTAAGCTTCATTAGAAGCTGCCCTGGAACTGTGGGAGAAGGTTGGCAAGTGCTCCCTCTGCACGCTCCTTCCCACCCCCATGGGAACACCTGATTCCTGGGGCTAGGCAAGAATTTCTGGGGAGATCCCAGGAACCAGGGGCCAAAGTGGGGCAAGAACACAGAAACCTGACAAATGATGGGTCAAGGCCTTCTCACAAGGCAGGCAGGAGAAGGTTTGAATGCCTGGCAAGCAAGAAGCCAGGCTTCATGGACCAAGGAGGGGTTGCCAGCTTGGCTGGGCTCCAGGAATGGAGGCTTCTTGACAAGCCTTATGTTGTGAGTCCTCTGCTGGGAGCCAGGCTATATCTTAGGCATGTTTAGATGTTGAGGAAGAAGACATGGAGCCTAATATTCCAGTGCACAGAAATAATTGCTCTTTTTTCCTAAAAGGAGGCTGAAGCCTTAGACGCACCAGCCATGTCTTCGTGGGAAAGGCGACTCCACCGAGCCAAGTGTGCACCATCTTGTAAGTTGTGCCCTTTCCGTGGCCTACAGAGAGCCTGGGAGGGTACCATTTGTGACCCCTTTCTGTGCTTGGAGTCTCTTCCCCAGCTTGACCTGCACGGCCTCTCTGTGCCCTGTCCACAGCCTTGTGTCCGGGCTCCTGATCATATTCATGAGATTGCTGCTTCACAAGATGGATGGCTCCTCACCCTGCCTCATACTCTTTCTGATCTTGTTTCTTACTTCAGTGGGATGATCCTTCAGTGTGTTAATTCCTGTGGTTAATTCTCTCTTCACCTTTCTTAGATCCAAGGCCTTCTCATCCTCTTCCTTCTGTCTGGGACCCAGGCGCATGTCCTGTGTCTGTGTGGCCCCATTAGAGTTCCAGTCTGTGTCCTGTCCATGACTCCTTCCCTCACCATGTCTCCTCATGTGCTCGTTTTCTCTCCTATGTTCTCACACCAATCCCGATTCATACTTTGGCCTCCTCTCCTTGAACAGTGAATTCTTAAGTATCTCAAAACAGTCTGCAGGCTGTCTGTCTGGGGCAAGGCCTTTACTTCTGGGTGCCTACTGGGAGGAGGTGTGTGTCTTGGCTCTGCTGGCCTGGTGTGGTGGGGAAAGTCTCTGTGTCTCACTTGCAGACTTGTTCTCCTGCTTCAATGGGGGTGAGTGTGTGCACCCAGCTCTCTGTGACTGCAGACGCTTCAATGCCACTGGACCCCGTTGCCAGTTGGGTAGGTCTGATTTCTCTAGCCCCAGGAGGGACCATGGGTGCAGAAAAGCTGTAGGATCAAGACCACAGGGATGGCCTCGCCAGATCTGGAATCCACCAGCCTCCAGCACGATGCCCATACAGATCTAGGCTTGTTTTGCTCTGTCTCAGTGTATAACACTGGTCCTGAGCGGGACAGCATCTGCCGGACCTGGGGGCAGCACCACGTGGAGACGTTTGATGGCCTGTATTACTACTTTTCTGGAAAGGGCAGCTACATGCTGGTGGGACACCCTGAACCTGAGGGTCTGAGCTTTTCCATCCAGGTGAGGCCTCCTCTCTCCTGTCCTGGTGGTCCATGCAGGACCTGGGAGCCTCGGAGGGAGGGGGACTGGAACCTGCTTGCTTTAAAGAGGCTAGAACCTTCCCTTTCCACTTTTACCAGCTCCTGCTCAAGGACTGTGTTCCAAGAAAGAGCCACTGTCTCTAAGCCCCTGCTCACCCAGTGGCCCTGGCTACCCCTGGCTGCCTCTGACTGCCCCTGGCTGCCCCCTGGCTGCCCCTAGTTACCCCTGACTGCACTTGACTGCCCCAATTGCCCCTGACTGCCCCTGACTACCCCTGACTGCCCCTGACTACCTCTGACTGCCCCGGCTGCCCGTGGTTACCCCTTGTTGCCCCTAGTTGCCCCTGGCTGCTCCTGGTTGTCCCTGACTGCCCCTGGTTACCTCTGGCTGCCCCTGACTGCCTCTGGTTGTCCCTGGCTGCCCATGGTTACCCCTGGCTGCCCCTGGTTGCCACTGGCTGCCCCTGGTTGCCACTGGTTGCCACTGGCTGCCCTTGATTACCCCTGGCTGCCCCTGGTTGCCCCTGACTACCTCTGACTGCCCCGGCTGCCCATGGTTTACCCCTGGTTGCCTCTGGTTGCCACTGGTTGCCCTTGATTAACCCTGGCTGCCCCTGGTTGCCTCTGGCTGCCCTTGGCTGCTCCTGACTGCCCCTGGTTACCTCTGGCTGCTCCTGACTGCCCCTGGTTACCTCTGGCTGCCCCTGACTGCCTCTGGTTGCCACTGGCTGCCCTTGATTACCCCTGGCTGCCCCTGGTTGCCCCTGACTACCTCTGACTGCCCCAGCTGCCCATGGTTTATCCCTGGCTGCCTCTGGTTGCCACTGGTTGCCCTTGATTAACCCTGGCTGCTCCTGGTTGCCCCTGGCTGCCCCTGGTTGCCCCTGGCTGCCCCTGGTTGCCCCTG
>JADRCH010000197.1:11941-33381 GCA_019843965.1 Rhynchomys soricoides | reverse complement strand
GTTACCCCTGGCTGCCCCTGGCTGCCCTTGATTACCCCTGGCTGCCCTTGATTACCCCTGGCTGCCCCTGGTTGCCCCTGGCTGCCCCTGGCCATTTGCTTCCATGGCACACACTGTACTCTTTTTCTAGGTACGATGTTTCGTAGGGGGGAGGCCCTTAGGATAACAGCACAGATGAGGTCTTTGTCCACAGTACCTTCGTTTTAATAGAGAAGCCACAGCAAATGACATGAGTTATTTTAAGTGCTTAGGTGGCAAAATGTCAAAGAGTAAAAGGCAGTGTCCTGGAAACCTGATATGGTCTATTGTGAAGGATGGTGATGACAGGAGGTTTCATATAGGAAGTGACATCTGTTGAGATAGAAAAGGAGACTCATTGGAGCTAGCCAACAGACATGGGGATGGGGTAACAGAAGGCGTTCTAGAAGGAGGAATGCCCATGTTAAAGAAGAGTCCTGTGTATAGTTCCACTCTCTGAGGGCCTTCCTACTTCTCTTGACATCCCAAGCCACAGGGGAGACACTCTATGGGTAACCCCTCCCACCCACATGTGTCTAACAGGGAGTGTTTCCTGGTGGATCTCCTTTCCCACACCTCTCTTGGCCAGACCATGTCTTTGGGTTTGTTCCCTGAACCTAGATGAGTATCGACACCTGAATGCCATGTGAGACTCTGTGCAGCAGATGTGATGGGCCTTTCTGACAGACGGTGACTTGGTCAGTTGTGGGTTGCAGTGGAAAGGTTAGGTTAGGGTTAGGGAGTTCAGTGCTTCCTGGCTGGCTGTGGTCCTTCTGCCTCAGGCACAGAGTGAAGGTCATGATGTCATAGATGCCATGACCAGCGTCACCTCCTACTCCCTGGTCTCTCCTTCCTCAGAACTGTGTGTCATTTTCACAGCAGATATGTTACAATTACATAGTCTGGTGAGATGCCATACGAGCGAGTTATGAAATCAATGGAGTGAGTTAAACCCTGCAGTAGCAAAGGAGAGAATACACACACACACACACACAAACACACACACACACACAGACACACACACACACAGACACACACACAGACACACACTCATTAATATGAGGATGTAGAAGAATTTTGTTTTGTTTATGTATCACATTTCTTTCAGTGAGTCATGATCAGAAATACTTGATCTTGACCATTCAAGGTGTAGTGGCGCACATCTTGAATCCCAGAATGGAGGAATTGATGGACAGAGGCAGGTGGATCTCTGTGAGTTTGAGGCTAGCTTGTTCCACACAGTGAGTTCCTGGATAGCCAGGGCTATACTGTAAGACACCATTTGAACAAAAACAATGCTTGAAAATCCTTAACTTAGGACAAAGGTGGCTTTCATGGTTCCTCCTTCCAGTCAAAGAGGCTTCAGCCTGGTCCACCATGTCTAAGGGTAATAGAGTGGAAAATTGGCTCCTGGGGAGTGTTTCCATTCATGGCAGGTGACATTTGAAAATCTTTTCTCTAAGTACCTGCCCCACCCTCTGGATCTATGGCCCTTAGAGCCTGGGTTCTTGAATGGGGCAGAGAAGATGTACATGTAACAAGCAGTAACAAGCAAGTAACAAGGAGGGGTGTGTATGTGTGCAGGACAGGGTTAGTTTCCGCATCCTGGTATTGGGTTAATGGGGTCCCACATCTGCCCCAAGGCTCAGGCCACTGGGGGAGGCCAGACAAGGGAAGTTTGACTGTGTTCACCCCACACTGCAGGTGTTGGGCTGTGAGAAGCCGAGGGACACCACGGGGGGGGGCTGCAAGGAGAGTTCGGTCTGGGGTCCTGGGGACTACATGGAACCAGCTCAGGGTCTCAGGCCTGCGACGAGGCCAAGACTGTCTGGTTCTCAGGCTCTTGGGCATCCCAGGCTCCATTGGGTGCCACAGAAGAGCTGAGAATGGAGTGGAGGCCCGCAGGCTGGGTCTAGCCTGGGGCTGAGGGGGGAAGGCAGGGAGGAGCCCTGCTGGGTCCCACTGGGGACTGAGTCCTTGGCTTGTCAGCGGGTGGCTTGGCTTGGTGGAGGCCCTGGCTGGGAGCGCTGAGAGGCCTTCTTCAGGAGACTAGATGCAGCTCTTTAGACGAAGGCCTCCATTGCTACCCACAGTGGATCTTGGTGAAAAGAGACAGTCCATGGTTTTAGGACGTTTATTGTCATGGCAGAGAATGGTGATGAGTAAAACCATCCCCCACTTTCTCAGGGCAGGCCTGAGGTTAAATACCTTTTGCAGGGAGGAGTGGCTGGGAAGGGAGAGTTTATTGGCTAAGCCTCCAGGCCTTTAGGTACCTCATTAAAATGGAGATCTGTATTGAGGCTACATGACCTGTGGTCACATCCTCTACCTGTGGAGAGGCTTGGGGTGTTGCCCTTACATGACTGATGGCTACAGACCAATGGAGAGCTTGGACCTTGTGTCAGCAGCCTCGGGTCCAGGAGCATGGCAAAAGCCTACCGTCCATGGCATGGTTATCCCCTGCTGGGGATCCCCTGCTGGCTCACTGGGGTTTCAAACATTAGCTCAACCAAAAACCAGGCTGCCTTTCATGGTCCTACATCCCGGGAGCATGTGGGATATAGTGTGTGAATTGAAAGTGTCTGAGCATGTGTCTCGGTGTATCTGGGTTTGCACACCGTGTTATGGAAGGTGAGTGCACAGCTGGCCTTTTGATTTGATGGACCTTGGAGATGGCCCCAGTGGTCGGGGAGGCTCTGAAATCTGACCTTTTTGTATCTAGGTCATAATCCCATCTTGTGTGTATGTGACCTTCTCTCTGTTCCTCAGACAATCATGACACACGCGCAGTCTTAGCTCTTCCCCTGCTGTGGCATCAGAGAGAGCACTGAGAAAGGTCATGGAGGGAAAGAGTTCAACACACAGGGGCCACACACTCATCCTGCACTGGTGCACTGAAACTCAGGGTAGCCTGTGGCAGTGGCTGCAGATTGCCCTCTGAACACCCTGCTCTATCTACCCCCAATCAGGTGCATAATGACCCTCAGTGTGGATCTGCCCACTACACCTGCCCGAGGTCTGTCTGCCTCTTCCTCTCGGGTGAACGTGAGATCTGCCTGGCCAAGGAGGTCACTTATGGAGGTGTAAGGTAACTATGTCCTTCTACCTCCATGTGAGGTAGGGGATATATGTCACTGTCAAGTTGAATGGAAATTGATAACTGGGGACAGACAGCATTTTCCACCTTGGGGCAGAAACGCACACCTGGCCTGTGTGTGTCTAGCCAGTGGTACTGGCGATGGATGAATGTCTCCTGATTCTCTGCAAATGTCAGACCTAGTGGGTGGACTTCCTACTGTTTAGAAAAACAGTAAAATTTTCTGGACCGTGGAGTTTCCTTCCGGAAACCCTTTCCCTAGGCTCACATACAGTTTCTCAGAACAGACACATATTTATTTTTTTTTGAGGACAAAGGGCCACTTTGAATGACAGCTGTCATGCTGTGCAATCAGGAACTACTAGGTGTTCAGACCTGCAGCTGGCTGAACTTACTGTCAGCTGGGTGGGACCCTGTGGCTGGCAAGGCAGGTGTAGGAGAGCTCCTCTCCGTTCTCAATCTCCTGTGCCCCACTCCCCTCCTCGTTCCATTCTTCCTGTTCTGGACCAGCACAGCAAATGGAAACCCCTCTTGTGTGATATCGGCTCTCTCTCCGTCATCTGGGAGAAAGGAGCTGATGGATTGATTCTCTCAAGATTTATCCCTGCCAATGATATTACGATTTTTGAAAGCCCCCCGAAGACAAAAGAACCCCCATGCACTTTGGTGTACTTAGGAATTCTGGAAGATAAGAACATAAAGAACTCATGTCACTGGGTAGGGGTGGCTGGCCGAACTTGTGGTAAAAACCAGGGCCCGTGGGAGCTGTGTGCACTCTGCAGCCCTGGGCTTTGCTCTCAGGGTCCAGCTGCCACAGGTGGTAGGCGGTGTGCAGCTGCAGCAGCTGGCTGGTTATGTCATCGCACGACATCCATCAGCCTTCACGCTGGCCTGGGACGGTACCTCAGCCGTCTACATCAAGATGAGCCCCGAGTTTCTGGGCTGGACCCATGGGTTGTGTGGGAACAACAATGCAGACCCTCAGGACGACCTGGTGACCAGTTCTGGTGAGTCCGAGGGAAGGTGCCTTGTGGGAAATTTTGCCTGGGATGGAGCCTGGGTCAGGATTGCTCTGGCCAGACCTCTGACATCATGGCCATGGTAGTGAAAGCCCAATGGGAGGCAAGGGCTCTCTTGCTAAACTCTGTCATGTTAGGCATGTTCTCAGCCATGTTCTGGGCCTCAGTGTCCTCAACTGTGAAGTATTCATAATGAGAATTCCAACTGGGGTTGTGTGTAGATCCACTGCACACTTTGCTAGGTGTGTTTGATCCCACACAGTTTCCAGAGGAAGCAGGGAATCAAAGGGTAAGAGAGAGTTGGGAAGAGAGAGGGCCAGGCTGGAGCTGAAGTCTGTGATTGACAGGTGGATGAGAGCTGCAGGGGAAGCATCATGATGGCCCTGGCAGAAAGCCTGTCGGCATACCTTTCAGTACCCACCATGTGCTAAGCACTTTACAGCTAGAGTTCCTCACAGCCATCTCCCCAGGGCTTAGTTTTCTTTTCTGCAGATGCAAAACGGAGGCTGAGATAGGTGTAGGCGCTTGTTCAAACCTGCACACTGGTCCCCTCAACTATTCTATATTGCCTCTGTTGAGATTGTGGAGCAGCTGTGAGACAGTACAGGGTTTAGGACATTCATATTTCTTCTGATGAAACAGCCTTTCCAAGAGACTGGCCCAGTGTAGGGTGGGAGCGCTGGAGGCTGGCTTCTTCCAAATGACTGCCTTGCCTCCTGCTTCTGCTCAGAGCCCTTAGTCCTGTTGCCCATCCACTTCATCATGATACTAGTTTTCCCTGCAGGGAAGCTGACCGATGATGTAGGGGAGTTTGTGCACAGTTGGCATGAGCAGGTCCCCAACAGCCCTCCAGGACCTGTGACTTCCTCCCTGCCTCGCCCACCATGCCTGCAGCAGAGCCCAGCATCCATGCAGGTCTGTGTCCTGGGGAGAACCCCCCTTCCCCAGTAAAAAGCTATTGATCACAGGGCCCAGGATGGCTCGTGCCCATGGCCCCTTCCCTTTACTCTCTGCCTTCCTTTTGCTTATTCGGGGTTCCCTGAGGGATGGTGAATCAGGAAGCTATGCTGTCCTCCCAGCCCAGCTCCTGCCTCTGCCCCACCCAGGGTGTGTATGAACGGTGTGAAGTACTGTTGAGACCTCCTTTCGACACCTGCCATGGTTATGTCAGCCCTCTGCCCTTCACAGCCAGCTGTACCAGTGACCTCTGTCAGTAAGTGGGCAGCTAGGTGGTGGGCTGTAGGGAACGTCTTCCAATATTGGGATAAGGGATGGGGATGGTGTGCCAATGAACCTGAGAATACTTGGTCATCACAGAACTGTTTGCCAAAGCTCTAAAATTCTTATTTACCAAGATAGGGTTCATCTGTCTCATTCAACTGGGGCTCAGAGATGGAGCTCAACTCCCTCAGGGTCACACAGCAAATTAACAACAATGCTGGGACTGGAATCTAGGCTTCCTGCTTTGAGTCTAGGGCTCTGTGCAGTTGGATGCCTTCCTAGAGGAGGGTGCTCTGACGTTCTAAGAGTGTTTACAGCAACAGTTCTCAACCTGAAGGTTATGACTCCCTGGGGTTCACAGGAATGGCCTCAGACCATCAGAAAACACAGATACTTACATTATGATTCATAACAGTAGCAAATTTACAGTTACGAGGTAACCATGAGAATAATTTTACGGTTGGCGGAGGAGTCACCACAACATGAGGAACTGTTATTAGGAAGGTTGACAATCACCTGGTCTATGGGATGGTGGCAATTGGTGACAGGCCAGACTTTCTCACATTCAATATTCTTGCACAGATCAGGAGGCGATGAAGCCACTTGGTGCCGAGCACTCTCAGAATACGCCCGGGCATGTGCACAGGCAGGGCGCCCTCTGCAGGGCTGGAGGACCCAACTCTCACAATGCAGTAGGTTCAAGGTGGAGGCAGGCAGGGAGGGGTTCAGATGGGTTCTGGTGTGGGCTGTGGGTAGCCACAAGCCTCAGCTCAATGGCCTGTCCTGCTCACTCAGAACCTCAGCTGTCAGAACCTTAAGTTCTGAGGGTCCATCCTTGTGACAGTTGGGAGAAGTAAGGCTGAGCCTGAAGGATGGGTCTGGGGACACCAAGCTAGATGTAAGTCTCAGAGCACCCCACTTTCACCAGCATCTTGGGCACCAAATACTCCAACTGGGACTGGAGGGTCTGGGAAATGAGAGCCTTCCCATTCCCATTTCAGGACCTGGGATGAGGGTGGCTGCTGGCCAAGCAAATAGACCATAATCTCCCTCCCTCCCTCCCTCCCTCCCTGCCTCCCTCCCTCTCTCCCTCTCTCACAAGCTGTGCACTGCAAAGAGAAGGGTTTCATCTATAACGAATGTATTGCTTGCTGTCCGGCTTCCTGCCAATCCCGTGCTTCATGTGTGGACAGCGAGATTGCCTGCGTGGACGGCTGCTACTGCCCCAATGGTTGGTTGTGCGGGGGGTGGGGGGTGGCCTGAAGGTGTCTTCCTGGCCTGGCGTAGATATGCGGGAATCAGGGGCTCGGAGGATGCCTGCTTGTGGAATGAATGAAAGGACAAACAGCCAGACCAACAAGGCTTGGGGGAGGTGAGGGTGAGGGCAGAGCTTGGCTTCTCCACAGTTTGGTTCATCGAGCAGTTTGACTGCCTTTGGACTGAGCTTTCCAGGGGAAGATGAACCATCCATTCATTTACTTTCATTGCTTTTGTTTAAGCACCTGTCCACAGTGACATTGTCCTGTATCCAGTGACATGCTTATGAGGAATGCGTAACTTGGCTGGACGCAAGGATCAAATTAGAAACTGTAAAGCTGGGGCCGAAGCTTGTTTAGCGTGGGCAAAGCCCTGGCTTCCACCCCAGTGTTGCTTGAGCTGGGCATGCTCACCTGTAACACTAGCACTTACGAAAGGAAGGCAGGAGAGTCAGACATGCAAGGATGCTCCGTTGTCTAAGGAGTTCACAGCCTTTGGGGGTGATGCACGGAGTGAAGTCTGCCCAGAAGGGGGTTGTTGTCCTGCCTGAGCCAGGATTTAGAGGAGAGTTTGAAAGTCGGCTCAGTAGAGAACGAGCTCTGGGCATGGGGACCTTTATCTGAGAGCCCTGGAAGCCACCTCAGTGGCTTGCGAGCAGAGGCAGTGGTGAGTGGGCATTTGCTGTCACCCTAGGGCTGATCTTTGAGGATGGGGACTGCATGTTACCAGCCGAGTGTCCCTGTGAGTTCCATGGGACCCTGCACCCACCTGGCTCTGTGGTGACAGAGGACTGCAATGCCTGGTCTGTGTCCACTGCCTGGAGGGAGGGGCTTGGGAAGGCCAGAGCTTCCTGTCAGACTGCATGCCTGGGGCTGAGGAACCCTGAACAAGCAAGGGTTACTCACTTAACCTTTCTGAGCTCCAAAGGGGTGGGGGAGGTGCTCTCTACCATCCACTTTAGAAGTGGGACTCTGTGGGCTGGGGCCTGGGACAGTGTCTGGGCATTGAAGTCAGGTAGGCCACCTTCATAATCTGTTTCAGTACATGCACTGCAGGGAAGTGGGTGTGCAGCTCTTCTGTCTGTCCAGGTACGTCTGACCCTCACTCAGACCCTGCCCTCTTCTCCTGGTCTCATAGGTTTTGGGTAGGGACACACTGAGGCCATGCCTACTCAGGGGCATTTGATTCATGGGGCTAAACCTGACTCCCTCTGTTTCCTCTGTTGCTTTGGTCCTGTCTATCTCCTGCCAGAACTTGGGGGATACCGGGTCCCATTCAGGGCCTGGTGTCTCCTCAGAGGGGTACTCTGGTGGGGCTGTGTTATGTCTGCTCCTGAGCAGGTTCTCAAAACAAAGTCACCCCAGCCTGCCCTATTCCAGAGGACAGAGGCTGGGTTCTGCCTTAGATTTGGATGTACAAGGCTGAGACAGTCACCAGTGGGGGAGGGGAACAGTCCCATGAGGGAAGCTCATTAGCTTGCCAAGGAAGCTTCATGAGCAAGTTGCCTTCTTCTCCCTCAGCTGAATGCTCAGTGACTGGTGACATCCACTTCACGACCTTTGATGGACGCCGGTACACATTCCCTGCCACGTGTCAGTACATCCTCGCCAAGAGCCGTTCCTCAGGCACATTTACCGTGACGTTGCAGAATGCCCCATGTGGGCTGGTAAGGCTGGGTGGGTCTCCATGTTCAAGCAAGCCTCCCATAGATCTGGGTCTTCCTGTGACTCAGCTGCTGCCTCTATTATTGGGACCCAGAACTGGTTCTGGAAACAGTTCGAGCCCAGGCCCTCTGCTGGCTGGGGGTCTCTAGAGCAGGTCGAACTCTACTTAGCTTCTTAAGCTTTGTTTGTTTTTCTTTTTCCGTGTCTGGAAGGCCTATTTTTCTGATGAATACATTCATCAAATTCTGAAAACCTGTTGGGGTCAGAAGCTGTGCTGAGGTCTGACATTGCTTTGCCTTCCAGGCCTCATTGCTTAGTGGGCCAGACAGACAAGCAGACACAGTCGCTGTGGGGGGTATGGACAGGGCAGGGCGGGAAGACATTTTCTTTTACCTGGGCACTGGGTAGCTAGGGCAAAGGGAATCAGGAAAGGCTTCCTGAAGTGAGTGATCCCTGAGCTGTGCCAGTCGACCGAGAACGTAGCTGAGACAGTGGCCACAGATGTTAGCTCATGTGTGCATTTGCCTGTCTTGGTAAAGACTGCATTGTCCCTGGGCTGACTTTGCTGAGCCACTCCCACAGGGCCTGGTGTGGTCTGTGCCCAAGTTCCTCTCTATGAAGTAAAACCAGCGCTTTATGCCCAGACATGGTGCCCATTCCCATCCTGCATGTATACTGTCTCTTCCTCATCCCCAGATTCTAGGGCCTTGAATGTGAGCAGACCCCCAGCTAGGTCTGAGGATGTAGTCTGGGGACTGTGGATGAGGTGGATGCTGGGTTTCTTCTTTTGCTCTGAGTGACCTGTTTCCTCTCTCTGTCATAGTCCACTCTCAGCTGTTCTCTATGCAGGGACTGTCTCCCAAGATGGTCACTTCTGTTGCATTTTGAACGTGGGAACAAAGAGGGATGACAGAAAGACATAGAGCTGTTCCCACTTTTCCCATTCATGTGGCTCGGGAGCCCAGAGTACATGAGGACTGTGGGGTCCGAGGATGCCTCCTTGCTCAGCCGTCTCTCTACCATGTCCCAAAAGACAGCTGGCCAGCCCGAGCCTGTCCGGTTGGCCTCGTTGCTGAATGGTGCTTCTTGACTGTAAGCTTTTTCTCTGCCTCAAGACAGGGTTGGTCCTTGTGATTCTATTTACATGATGAACCTATGGAAGCCCTACTCCCACAGGCTCAGGGCTGAGCACAGAAAGGGCTATGTAGAGAAATCGCACCCAACCCCCTTCCAAGTGCTCATAGCTTACAGGCAGGTCACTTGGCACGGCACACACATGATCGGAGGTGTAGAGGGGAGTGGCGTAGCGGGAGAAATAGTCCTGAACGTTAGGAGAGAAGAAGGGGAAGCCATACGCCTTTGACCTAAAGGCTTCCTTGGTTTTCACCCACTGCCATTTTTTCTGGCCCAGCACCCCGCACCAGATAGAGTTACACGTCTTGGGCTCTTCTTGGCTGTCTGTCAGACTTTCCTAGTTTTCTATGGGCACATCACATCCAAACGCATCAATATCATATGTGTAACCAATGTAGCATGCTAATGTAAGATGTCAACCACAGAAACAAGTGAGCAAAGTGGGCAGGCTAGGGTGACTCACACCACGGTGGATTAGAGCTGGAACATTGGTATGAATGCTGGTTTAGTTGGCTTTGTGTTTTTAGATATACTCCTATATAACTATATAGATGTGATATATAGGAATGCTGGTAGATATGCATGTGTCCATTGGTGATACAATTGCATGCAAGGGCTATATATTTCCCTTTTATCAAGTCAGACAGCCAAGAAGAAATGTTGCTCTGACATCCCAACTACTGTGAGTTTCTTCCAAGCCCATCCTGCAATAATGAGACTCAGGAGAATTTAGCAGTATTCTTGGAGGAATGGTGGGAAAGCATGACAAAGATGGGTCACAGTTCCCACATGGCCCTCCCCCTATCACTCAACCATAACTCAAATGTTACCTTTGGGGCCTTGGTTTTCTGATCTGCACAATGGCACTGCTATTTACAGCCATGCTTAGATGTGGCGTTTGAACATAGTGAGGGCTGAGCGACAGAGTTAGCTCCAGGATATCGGAACTAAAGTTTGCCGTTATGAGCAGAACACAGCAGTATCAAGGTTTTGCTGTCAGCATGACTCTTCACTATTGTCAAGTTCCCTGGGACAGGGCAGCCTTTCCTGCCTCTGCAGCAACCTCTCTGTTCTTTTGTGTGTTTTGCTGGCACCCTATCCCTGCCTACAGCAGCCACGCTCCTGTCATGGTCAATCCACTTTGTTCTTACTTATTTAATGTCTCTGCCCCACATAAATTTCTAAACTTGAGTCTGAGAATGTGCTTGCTCAGCAGTTGTCTGTGAAGCCTGCACATGGCAAATACTCAGGAAATCTATGAATGAACAGGATGTAGATGTCTTCCTGTGGAAGAGGTATGAATGGGCATGCTATGTGCCATTCATTTCAAAGGTGGAGAACCCAAGGCCCAGGGATTATTAGCTCATATATTGTTCCCCGCCCATGCCTACTGTGGTGGTTGAATGGAACCTACATACATGCTAGGCAAGGGATGACCCTTTACAAAGCTCTGACCCTTTAAAAAAAAATTCTACTTTGAATCAGGGTGTTGCCTCAAAGACCAAGGTGACTTAGGCTGGCCTTGAACTCATTCTGTTTCTCTGATAGGCCTTTGAACTAGTCATCTTCCTGTGTTAGCTTTCTGAGCAGAGTTGGCTTTCTGCTTGCCTTTCAGTGAGGTACAGTCCTGTATGAGCAGGACTCTATCTAAGACAGCAAATGGATGCAATTAAAGCTCTGGGTTGCAGTCCTGTGGGGAGCCATGGTTTCCAAGGCTAGACTGAGCTGCATGGGAACCACCTCTGGTTTGTGACTTTGGACAGCTGATAGTTAACCACCATGTTGACTACTGTTATCTGGCTCTATGGCCAACCTTGCCCATTCTGGACCTGACATTTTCTTCGGCAATCCTAATGCTCTTTGTGGTTCTGCTTCTTAGTCTGAGGAGCCTGCTCCTAAAGTTGGGCTGGGTCTCTGTCATGGAAGGTTCTGTTTAGGCCATCAGGACTGACCACACCGACTAATGCTGCCCATTGGTCCTTCTTTTTCTCTAGAACCAGGATGGGGCCTGTGTCCAGTCAGTGTCAGTGATTCTGCACCAGGACCCTCAGAGACAGGTGACCCTGACCCAGGCAGGAGATGTCCTTCTGTTTGACCAGTACAAGATCACCCCACCCTACTCAGATGGTATGGCTCGGCATGGTGATAGTTCAAGATCTTTTCCCCAGCTTATCTACGCAAGGGATCTTTGACGTGGGCAACTCCTCAGAAGGATCAGGCTAAGGAACATTGAATTCAGGAAACAGGACTCCTAAAAAGTCCCTTTGCCCCCACTCTGGCATGACAGTGTGATGGGTCCCTTCTGTCATTAGGGCCATTCATGGAACTGTTTCCTGTCTCTAGGCTCAGTATTTATTCCCCTCCTGAAAACTGAATCTAATCCACTGTGATCGTACGGTTGTGCAAAAACTGGGTCATTACAGAAGTCTTCTTGTGTTAGAGCAAGAAGCTACACTCCCTCCAGGAAAGACCCTTGGAACCCACAATATTGACATTTCTTAATAGAGGCTGCCTGATAGGTCATGCCAGCGTTTGGCAAACCAATCCTGAGGCAGGAGTTTTCTGCAGGATGAAGCCAGGGCTTAGATGTGTGTAGATGTGGGAGTGGGCCAAGTGATAGCAGACCACTGGGCTGCACTAACAGAATTGCTTACATCCCATTTCCTACTCCGTGGCCAGATGCTTTTG
Source organism: Rhynchomys soricoides (assembly GCA_019843965.1). Taxonomy (NCBI): domain Eukaryota; kingdom Metazoa; phylum Chordata; class Mammalia; order Rodentia; family Muridae; genus Rhynchomys; species Rhynchomys soricoides. The sequence goes on along the minus strand of JADRCH010000197.1, from coordinate 21,283 downwards.
AGATCCGGAGGCTGTCCTCCGTGTTCCTGAGGGTGAGGACCAATGTGGGTGTGCGGATCCTCTATGACCGGGAAGGTTTGCGGCTCTACCTGCAAGTGGACCAGAGATGGGTGGAGGACACCGTGGGCCTCTGTGGCACCTTCAATGGCAACACGCAGGATGACTTCCTGTGAGTGTTCCTGCCCCCTGACAGGAAGGAGAGGGAGACCCATGGGCCCCTTAGGGTAGGGCATCCAGAGACACTGCCTGACAGACACACCACTAGTTATTTGCTTTTCCACATTTAAATTGAAGTATAATTCATTAAAATGATGCTCACAGTCTTCTGCATGTAGAAATATCACTTGGGAGTTTGGTTAAACACTGGCTTCTGGGTCCTATCTACTCTTAAGAATCTCATATAAACCTTGTTTTCCCACAAGCACTCCCACAATCCCGGCCTCTAAGGTAGATAGGCTGGTCTGTGAGAAAGTTTTGTGCTTAATTGGTCTCGAATGTTTACTTGTTTTAATCAACTGTGAGCATCTTTAGGTGAAGATAAGCCCCCACAAGCCAGAGACATTCAGGTCGCCACTGTCTGTCCCAGCAGGCCACTATGACCATTTCCTACAGGGTGCTTGAGTGCTTTTGAGTTTGTACTATGCATGCCCCTCAGTGTTTGGAGGAAGGCCGTTTCTTATGGGCTGAAAGTTGAGAGAACGCATTCTCTGGGTGTGGTCACAGTTCAAAAATTTGGGGAGAGACAGTAGTCGGACTGCTCAGAAAGGAGAAGGGTGGCAATGAATGATCTTGAGGCTGGAGAATCTAGGCCAGTTCTTCAAGATACATGCAGTGGCTAATATAGAAACATGGGCCACATCCCATAGCCAAAATGAGGGGTTCAGCTTTGCTATGAAGAACAAGAAGCCGTAAGCTTTGCAATGTGTGCACACGAATAAGTGAAGCTTCCTCCTGTCTTTCACAGTAAGGCTGGTGTTTGAGCAGCTGGCCAGAGTGGTGGAGGCAGACCCTGGTTTAGTGTGTGGGCTGCTCACCACCCTCCAGGCATGTGTGAGTCCTGCCTTGTTTAGTTAGAGCACTCACATCTCAGAACAGTAATGCAGGCATGGTGGGCGTCATGGTGGGCGTCATGGTGGGTGTCATGGTGGGCGTCATGGTGGGCGTCATGGTGGGTGTCATGGTGGGCGTCATGGTGGGTGTCATGGTGGGCGTCATGGTGGGTGTCAGGCAGAACCTTCCCTGCACAGAATACTGGCTCTTTCTCTGTAGCACTCACACTGGGTTTTAGTGATTGTCGACACTGGCTGTGTTGTGGAAGGATGCTTGTCTCAGCTTACTTTCCACTCTTCCCCTTGCATGCTCCATTTCCTACCTACATCCCAGGAGGGGAGATGGTGAAGGTCATAGATGCTGGGGTCTGGTATTCTTTCTAAGAATTGTTCTTTCTTACACAAAGAGCTAGGGGGAGATAGTTGTGAGAGCATACAGTCCCACACCCAATGTGATCCTTTTGGGTCTTGTTAAATGTGATTGTGTATGTGCACATCTATAATTGTGCGTGTGTTGAATGTGGCTATACAGAATACCTTGACAATTGGTGTGTCTAGAATGACTTGTGCAGTGTGTGTGTGCTTATTTCTGTGTGTTGACGTATGCAAGTGCTCTCTACAGGGCTATGTGTGCTCACCTGGAAGTGGCTCGGAGTACATCCTCATGCCTACCCTGTGACCATGTGTTTAGATGTAAACAAATGGCTGCTGTGTGCGTAGATGTTCTGTGTATTCCCCCTGTCCCCACAGACAAGTGTACAACTGTAGCTTTGCTATGGCCACAGGTCTCCAGTGGGTGTCCCTGAGAGCACCCCGCAACTGTTTGGCAATTCTTGGAAAACCCTGTCTGCCTGTGCCCCGCTGGTCGCTGGCTCCTTGCTGGACCCCTGCGATGTGCATCTGCAAGCTGGTGAGGGCCGGGGTTCTGGGGAGGCCTGGGGAGGCCTGGGGAGTGGAGTAGAGGTGAACTGTTTAGGGAGAGGTGAGATGGCAACCTGAAGTGAGGGTGCTGGTCAAACACAGGAGTGACAGAAGGAGAAGCCGCAGGAGGGGACAGGAGGGGGATGAAGGCCTGGAAGGTGGGAAGCTTCCTGTTAGGCCAGTGTCACTGATACTCACCTCAGTACTGGATACCCATCCCAGGTCCTCACAGGTGTTCACTAAGCCCCCTCTATGCCCACTGCCCTGAACTCTGCTCCAACCATGCAAGCTTCCATGCTGTCTGACACGCAGGTCTTCCCTCCTCCCAGGCTCTGCACTCAGGTAGCTCCCCTCCCCAACTTCACCCTTACCTCAGGATTCTGGCTACTTGAATTAAAGTAGCAGTGGCCTAGCCTGCCCCTCCTCAGTCTGCCTAGCCTTTCCCTAGCTTTCTCTATGCCCTAGGTTCATGGTTTTCTATCTGACTAGCAAAGTTGTTTACGGACTGTCTCTTCTAAACAGTTTAGCTACCCGAGGGCCTGGAATTTAGTCAGCAATGTTCATTTCTGTGTCTCCCTTAACAGACAGATCCCTACCTGGCATGAAGTAGAATCATTACATGAAGTATCTGTTCATATTCCTGCTGTGTACATGCACATGTACATACATGTGCTAGTCATAGGAGTGCGCACACACATATATATGTGTGCACAAAAACGAATGAACATATGCATGCACAAGCACACACAAACACACACCCTTCAACAGGCCCTTAGGGTAGGGAAGGCTGGGTCTTGGGGCAGCAGGCAGCCAGACCCCCTGCTCACTGACTGACCATATCTTCCAGCCTCCTATGCACTGCAGTCCTGCAGCGTGCTCACGGGGGAGCTCTTTGCACCCTGCTCTGCATATCTGAGCCCAATACCCTACTTCGAGCAATGCCGCAGGGATGCCTGCCGCTGTGGGCAGCCCTGCCTGTGTGCCACGCTGGCCCACTATGCGCGACTATGCCAGCACCATGGACTCCCAGTTGACTTCCGTGCCCATCTGCCAGCCTGTGGTGAGTGCCTCACCCCTATACATCCACAGGAGCCCAGACACAGGTGTCCCCTAGCCCCAGATGCTCTAACGCAGTGTCCTGTCTCCTCCAGCCTGACTACCATTCGAAGCTACTTCTCTCCATGCCAACTCGATCTTTAGGCTTAACGCTTGGGACATAATTGCTCCAAGTTCTGTCAGTCTAGCCAAGTTCAACTTAGTCCACAGCTCATCTCCCCTTCTGCCATCTCCATGGGCAGAGCCACATTTGCACTGCAGAAGGATGGGCATGCTGAAGAACACTGGCTCCGAGGCCAGTTTGAGGTCACAGGTGCTTTAATGTATATGACCCACTGATGCCCCCTAGGTCTTAGTCCTTACTGCCCTGACTCCCTGAGAAAAAGGAATTGTGCTGGGAGCCAGGGGCTCTGAGTTCTAGTTCAGCCAGGCAGATAACGTGCTGTGTGACACTGCACAAAGCGCTGTCAGTCTCTGAATAGTGTCTCTAGAGGCGTTTGGATAGAATCTGTTGTTTCCAACTCTGGCGGTACACAGAGACTCAAGTAACTTAAAAATAAAAATGCTCACTCATCCCTTATCCACATCCTGTATCAGTGAAAACATCACTTCTAATTATGGGTTCCCAACATCTGCACTGTTTATAAGCTCATGTTAGCTGGCTTTCGATGAGTAGCCTGGGATGGAAAATAGCTGATCCTGGCAGTTTCAGTGGATTGGGGCCTTGGTGCTGTGTGAGGCTCCTGGGGATGGGACAGTGGCCCCATAAGATGACAGGCCTGAACCCTGGGACAAAAATGCTGGAGAGAGAGTCTGTGATCTTCTCAGACAGGGGTGTGTGCCTATGCATGTTCACATGCCTGCGAGCGACATGTGTTTGTGTATGCATAACGGGCTGGGCACTGGGCCACTGGGGTCTTGACCTCCACTCTTCCCCAGGACATTTAGCTAAGGACAGCACCTGCTTGTTCAGGCTGAATGTAATGGATGCTGTCTTAACATAGCAGTACAGTGAGACACTTCTTTGACCTTGGGCTGCTGTGTGACCAGGGACAGGGCAAATGAGTTTTCTTGTCAAGATGCTAAACATACCTCACACAATTGTGGGTAGAAGAGAGACCGAGTTCAGTCTCCTTTCTCCATACAGCACTATCCTGTGAAGTCACTAAGGAGTACAGCCCTTGTGTGGCCCCGTGCGCACAGACATGCCAGGACCTGGCCAGCCCTGATGTCTGTGTGGCTAACGGTGGTGGCAACTTCAGCAGGAATGAGTGTGTAGAAGGTTGCACCTGCCCACCGGACACATTTCTGGACACAAAGGCTGACCTCTGTGTCCCCAGGTGAGTGGCCAGTCTGGAATCTGGGAGAGGTGGGGTGGGAGGGTAGGGTCTGCTCTGGGCCGAGCCTCTCCTATCTCTGCTTCCTCTTACCAGCACACAGGCCTTGCTGGGAGAGGCAAGTAGCCCCCTCTGCTGAAACTATCCTCAGGCCTCTCTCTCTCCATCCTGTAAAACAATTGAACCAGAGCCATGGCACCTCTCTCCCCTCAGGTCTCCTCTTCCACGAACATCTGTGTACATCTCAGTTGCCCAGGACATTCTAGGCTCTGAAAATTCAATAGTGAACAGAGTAGAGTGTAGTTTCCCAAGTCTATAATTGAAGGTGGAAAAACAGACCCTCCCCCCCCAAAACAGGCCCTTAGGGACCTGGGGAGATCAGGAGAGCTGGAAAGCCACACAGAGTGTGAGGCCAGAAGTCCTAGGCTGTCACACACAGCTGAGGCCCTTAGCAAAAGTGGCCTCTGAGTGGCCCTGAGGTGAGGGAAGGCAGGAGGGAGTCTGAGATGAGAACTGCCCTGTAGCCCAGCTGGAGGAAGCTGGCTCTCTGTAGCAGGAGATAGACTAGAAAAAGTGACCCATATGATTTTAGGATGACTGCAACTGGGGTCTCAGCCTCAGTTTCTCTGTCTGTGAAATGGTCTATAAATTGCTTGGAGGTATGCCAGTAATGAGGAGGAGCAGTCACTCCCTTTTAGGAGGCAAATGAGAATCACTCAGAAGCTCATCACGCTGCAGGGCTCTCCTTCCTGAAGATTTCCTCAGTGTGCCCACCAACACGCTTAATAAAAGCCTCAGCGAGCAACACAGGAAAGACAAGGAATTGGCTGAAGAGTTCTGGGAAAGATGACTCCAGGGTCCCTCCCTTGGGTCCCCCGAGCCCTGGCCTGCTCTGCTCTAAGACCATCAGTAGCCAGTGACACCCTTATATCCCAGGGTCCCAAAGAAGAATCCAGGGGACAGGGCCTAGCCTGAGCCTGTCAGGGCGAGTGACCAGCCAGGGTAGATGCTAGGTCTGAATGACTCTGATGCTACCCCAGGACAGTACCCATTTTAGCATGGACTGGGGCTGGGAGGTGGAGCTCTGGGATTGTCTCCCTGTGCTCTGACCTCTGAGTTAGGTTGCCTTTGGTGGGGGTGGTGGGTGGGGGTGGGACTGGGGAGGCTGAAGACTGGTAAGCAGTGCTTTCAGAAGCCAAATATGGTCCCCAACCTGGCACTGAGTCCCAAATCTGACTTTAGTGCCAGGTGGGCTTTCTTTCTTTCTTCTTTTCTTTTTTTTTTTTATTTTGGTTTTTCGAGACAGGGTTTCTCTGTGTAGCCCTGGCTGTCCTAGAACTCACTCTGTAGACCAGGCTGGCCTTGAACTCAGAAATCCGCCTGCCTCTGCCTCCCGAGTGCTGGGATTAAAGGCATGGCCACCACTGCCCGGTGCCAGGTGGGCTCTCTGGCTCTCTGGAAGCATGCCACATCCCAGGGATTGCTCCCACCTCTCTCCACACCCTCTTGTCTGCAGCTTCCCTGAGAGTGGGTCCTGGATGTTTTCATTTCCACTCCTGATTCCGCTCTAATCCTTCTTGGTTTCCCTAGGAACCAATGCTCTTGCCATTTCCAAGGCGTGGACTATCCCCCTGGGGACAGTGACATCCCTTCCCTGGGCCACTGGTGAGCTTCCTGGATATCTGCTGCTACATGAGAAGTAGCACCTCTTTCCTACTCTGTGTGAGGGATGGTGGTGGGGAGCAGTGGTAGTAAGTAGGGATGTGTCTGAAGCCCACAGGGGCCAGGGCAATAACATGTGCTGAGTGGGCCCATCACTGGGCTGATAACTCCCCTGACTCTCTGCAGCCACTGCAAAGATGGAGTCATGAGCTGTGACAGCCGAGCCCCAGGTAAGCAGGGCTGAAAGGGGGGCTTTGGGGTGGAGGGGACTCCAGTTGGCAGGAAGTGGCTGTGGAGAAGAGAGTGAAGAACTGGGGTGCTGGTCAGGATGGGGCGAACCTACTCCAGCTCACCCTGACATGGGCGATGGTGTTACTGAACTCTTGGTGGAGGTCCCAACTTACAGAGTGGCACCCTGGAACCCCATTCCAGCTTCAACCTGCTGGAGAGAACTTGGGGATCTGATAAGTTGCTTGTCCTTGCTAGCCCTAGATTTTTGTTTCCTCTGAGCTGCCAAATATCTCCTGAGGCGGGTTTTGTCCAACCCAGGGGTGGACACGAGGTCACAGAGATGGAATGGCAGTTTGGACTTTAGAGCTTCTCCATAGCACATAGGTCAGGGGTGAGGCAGTGATGAGCAACTTGTGGGGCGCCTGGAAGTGGGCAGAGCATGAGGGTTGGTGCATTCTCAGAGGGCCTCTCTGGCAGAAGAGCCCATGGGGAATGGGGCAGAGATTGGTACAGAGAGTGACAGTAAGCATATAGCCGATGGTTAAGAGCAGGCCTGGAGGCTGGGTCAGCTGTGCTCAAATCCTGCCCTGCACTGGGTAGCTGTGTAGCCCCTGGTGACATGCCTCGTTGCTCTGAACCATTCTTCTTACCCTCGTCTCCTGTACTGTCCCCGGAGCATCTTTGCTTTGCTCTCTCCTGGCTTGAATTTCTACCTCCTTTGGATCTGGCTGTTTGTTTCTCTGTTCTATTCTATCCTGGCCATGGACCTTAACTGCCTTTTATTGGGTTCCCTAAATTAATCACTTACACAAGTGTGATCGTACATGGCAGACTTTGCTGAAGATGGGGAAAGTTATGTCAGAAACCAGACACAGCAGGGAATGGACCCTCTGTTCAAAACTCTCTGGCCACCGTTCTAGACCACACAGCTGTCCATATTTGGGTCCCTGGTCATTCTGGGACCCTTCCTTTCAGTTCCTGCTGCCTTTAGATGGCAGAACAGTTCTCCATTCTTTCGTGTGAGAGGGGAGATGCAGGATGCTCGCAAGAGAAAGTAAGAGAAGTGTGTGGAGCGAGCGCATGGTGCAGCTGGCAATACAGAGGTCCTGGTTACATTGGATGCTGCTGATCAGGGCTGTCCTGTAGTGTGAGAAGACCCATCTACTCTGTCCCTGTGATATGGGAACCCAATTCATGCCCAGAAGCTGTCCATCCCTTCCAGTCGCCCACACAGCACCTCCAAGGGCCTGCAGCATGTGACTCCCTTTCTTCTAGCTGCTGCCTGTCCAGCAGGCCAGGTGTTCGTGAACTGCAGTGAGCTGCACCCAGACCCGGAGCTCAGCAGGGAGAGGACATGTGAGCAGCAGCTGCTGAACCTGAGCATGCCAGCACGTGGCCCCTGCCTGTCAGGCTGTGCCTGTCCCCAGGGGTATGTATCCACATTACCAGAAACTCTCCTGTCTAAAGGGTGGCAGATCCAGGGACTAAAGGCTGGGGACAGGGGTGACCTCACACATCCTGGGATGGAGGAGATAGTGTGGCTGTTATATCTGTGGGGAGCCTGGGAAGGAACAGGAGCTTGAGAGCTCAGCCTGGACTGGAGCCTGTCTGGTTCTGCTTCCTGTGAGCCATGGACCTCGGGGGAGAAAGGTACCTGCTCCTCTGACACTCAGTGTTTCTTCTGTAAAACAAGCACCTAAAACATGTCACCATAACAGGCAGATTAAACAAGGCTTCCAAGCGGAAGCAGGGAGACAGGTGTCTAATGTGCCCCAAATGCTTAAGGGAAGTCGTGATCAAAGACCAGGCACAAGAAAACCTGTGCTAGCTCTCAGCCTCCTCCCCTGATCACAGCCTTCAGGTGGAGGGTGATGCCCCTGCAATAATCCAAAAAGAAAGCCACACCCCATAAGAGCAGCCTCCTTCTGAGTGTCGGGAGGCTATGGGGAGCTACAAGAGCTGGACTTGCACTGTTCTTTGGTACACAGGGGCCAGTGCTCAGCTCTGCCAGTGTTAGTCTCAGGTCTGGGCCAAAGGAGACCCCCAGAGCCACCTCCATCCTGTGACTTGGCAGCATGGGGTTGTGCCCTCCAGTCTGTGCTGAGATTAGTGGTCACTTGGGAGCCCTGGCTCTGGCCTGACAACCAAAGGGAATGAAATGGGGTCAGAGCTTCTGCGGTTGGTTGGGCAGTAGCTTTACAGTGTTTAAAACCCCTGTCAATCTCAAAGCAGGGAGGAGCTTAGTCATTTCACAGAAGAAAAAATAGGCCAGGGCCAGAGGGAGGGAAACAGTCTGCTTAAGGAACCAGGCTCAGACCAAGTCTCCTTTATTGCAAGCTCTGCTCCTTGCCCAGAGTGGCCGGGTACACAGTGTAGGGTATATGCTTGACCCGCCCCCAGCCAGGGCACTTTCTGCGTAGGATCTTTGCCTTACCTACAGCCACCCAGGACTCAGACCTTGAAGTGTGTCACTGAAGACCTCTCACTGTCCTGTTTGCACAAGCCTGCCTCTCAGCCTGAGGTATCTGCAGTCAGGAGCGAGGGTCTTTCACTGTCCAGAATATGACCGTACAGAGATTCTGGCCTGGACTGGGTCCTTGCTTTGGCTTTGGGTCTGCTCAGGATGCTTGAAGAGTGTACACTCAGTGGGGAATCCACCTGTATTCCTAGGAGGCTCATGAAAGAGAGATTATGACAAGGAAGGCAGGTCTACCATCCTGAAAAGTCCTCTTGATGAGAAAAGGCTCCCAAAGATGCTCCAATACTACCAACAATTCCTCTCCAGGACCCACTGAGCTCACTGTTAGTTACTTCTGCACCCTGGTCTCTTTACATTTATCTAAGAACTGCTGGGCATTGCTCTGAAGGACCCTGGGGCCATTATAAGAGTTGGGGGCATCAGTATCTGTCCCGGCCCGCGGGACCTAGTTATTCGCAAGGATCGAGGAGGACTAAGCCTGAAAAGAAAATGGGCAAGAGAGAAGAGGGAGACCAAGCAGAATTTTGTCAAGGTCTCAGCTTTATTCTTGACACACGTTTGCTTTTAAAGAAAAAGGAATGTAGAGGGGAGGGGAAAGGAAGCTCAT
>JADRCH010000197.1:0-11931 GCA_019843965.1 Rhynchomys soricoides | reverse complement strand
AGGCCCAGGCAGATTTCCAGGGAGGGTGTTGGGCCTGGCTCCTGACAAGTATCTATCCTATTTTGCTTTCTGTTGCTGTGATAAAGCACCCTGACTAAAAGCAACTTGAGAAGGAAAGGGTTTATCTGGACTGTACTTCCAGATCAGAGTTCATCACTGAGGGAAGTCAGAACAGGAACTCAAGTGGTCACTAAAGCAGAATCACGGAGGAATGCTGCTAACTGGCTTTCTTTCGAGCTCATGTCGAGCTAGTGTTCTTATATAGCCCTGGCCTACCTGCCTAGGGATGGTGCTACCCATGGTAGACTGGGCCTCCCTACCTCGTGACCAATCTGGAAGGGGTGCTCTTTTGACCACTGGCTTGCTGTGTCTCTCCAGCCTGCTCAGACATGGGGATGCCTGCTTCCTACCAGAGGAGTGTCCATGTACCTGGAAGACCAAGGAGTATTTCCCTGGAGACCAGGTGGCCTCTTCCTGCCACACCTGGTACGTCCCTGAGCTGGCCTCAGGTTTTGCTGGAAAGAATATGGATTTTTCTTCACCATGTTCACATTCACATTGACTATTGTCTAGAGTTTGTATAAACATACAAGGCTGTACACACACACACACATATATAATACTTAGAATATTTGTTACTATTTACATGAACGGTTAGATATGTCTATGAACGTAAACACTTGGATATTTGTAACCATGATAATGTGTTTACATGTTTAGATGAACATTATATATATGTGTATGAGTGAACATACATATGGTGTGTGTGTGTTGAGTGAACGTACACAGACATACATAAAAAGGCAGGTGCCATAGCGTTGGGTAAACTCATTAATATAGCAGTTAAGAACTCACATACGCATAATGGTGTTTATGCATATTTGTGTGCATATGCATCTATTTAGTACATATGTGTGCAGCGTGAGTGATTGCATTGAATATATGTATGTTTGTATTCACTTGAATGAAGATGTGTGAATATGTTATTTGTGTTTTGCCTTTGAACACAGAAATGCTCATATTAAAAAATGAGTGTGTATGTGGGTGTATTTCCACATTGTTCACTCAGTAACATTAACACACATATACAGAAGTGTATGCCCAGATCAGAGCCTGGCAAAGACTCTCAGAGAGGTCAATTTAGAGAGTCATCAACCTAGTGACAGCTGGCCCCCAGGTCTTGTCTTAGACATAGTAGAAAATGCTTCATTTTTTCAGCTCTGAGGATGTCTTCTCATGTCAATAGTATGGTCACGGCCAAGGCCAAACACCCAGACTGGTTTTGTATAGACCAGGGTGTGTGTACCATCAGAACCCTGGCTGTGTGACTTAGGAAGTCCCAAGGTAGAATGTCAGGACTCCGAGCCCCGTGTAGGTGTGTTCCAGTGCAAGAACTCACAGCTGTGGCCAGAGATGATTGGTTGGTTAAGTTACTGAGTCTATGGGACCTGTCAGAGTAAAGTCTTCGAATCTTTTGGTTCTACCTTTAAAATATACTTCTCATGTGACTACGCCTTCACCTTCCAACTGCCGTGAGTCTGCCCTGAGCAGACTCTTGTCTCTTGTCCCTAATTAGCTGCAGTCACCTCGAAGGTGACCTTTCCCTCCCTTCTGGCCAGTACTAGTCAGGTGGAGCCGTCCCTGCCTCAGTCCTCCAGAGTCTTCCTCTCACATTCTAGGAAGAAGTCACACCCTCATGTGGCCTTCTTGCATGAAGCTTTCCACCACCCTCCAAACCTCTTCCGCCCTCTTATCCTTGGGCTGTCCATCTGGGCTGTTATCACCTGAGCTCAAGGTCATTGTAGACTGCACCCTCTTCCCACAATGCCCTTCTTCCAAATGTTCATATCACTAACCTCAGCTCCTGAGTCTCTGACAGCCCGGTTTAAATCTGTAAGCACATTCCTAAAGGTGGCCTATTTCCCTCCATGCCCCAACCCTGCGCCAGCACTGCCGCCAGGTTACCTTTTTCTTCTCTAGGATACAAGCTCCACTAAACTGAAGGGCTTTTCTTCTGTTTTGTTCACTGATATTTCTCAAATTCTTGGAAGAATACCTGAGATGTATTCACCACCGACAGTCTGTTGAATGAGCGAACAAATGAATGAATGAATGAAGAAATGAATGAGTAATAGAAGGAGCAATCAGTCTGCCTCCCTGGCTTCTGTTGGAAGTTGCTATGCTTGCTGATGCCCTTCTTCGGTGCACACACTGTGTGCATTCAGCAGGCAATGGCTTCATCAAGAGCATTTCATGAGAGTTCTGTGAACTCTCTCTGCCTGCCTATGTTTCAGTGTGTGCCAGCGGGGCTCATTCCAGTGTATCCTGCACCCCTGTGCCTCCACCTGCACTGCCTACGGGGACCGACACTACCGTACATTTGACGGGCTTCCATTTGACTTTGTAGGGGCATGCAAAGTGCACCTGGTCAAGGTGAGTTACTGGGAATGTTTACCCAGCAGGCTCCATGGGCACCCAGAGTAACCAGGGACTAGGATCTGTCAGACGCATGGATGATCTGGCTGATGCATATAGTTGTGTGTGTAGGGGGGAGGTCTAAAGCCTGAAGTGCAGCTTCTGGAGACAGCTTCCAAAGGAGTGGATCAGGGTGAAGGAAACCATGTTTCCTGTGTGCTCCTTCCCAGCATTGCCCCACTTGTCCTGATGCTCTTTTCTGTTTATGAGGGAGAGCGTTCATACCAATGAAGCTTTAGTCACTGATCATCTTTGTGGGTTCTCCCACTGAATTTTCACAGCAGTGGACAGATTGGCATGGCTGTCCCCGTGTCACCACTGGCCCGGGGAAGTTAGAAAACTTGCTTGAGGTGACACAGATAGGCAGCAGAACCAGGAAATAGGGGAGGAAAGTGGTGGACTGCAGGAGCCATGCACTGAGAGTCTGTTCACACAGAGGAAGAGGATATGGGAGGCACAGTGAGTGAAAGGAGAGGGTGTGCCAGCAGGTAGAGGCAGGACCAGAGATTCCTTACGCACATCTATTCCATCCTGTGAGTGTCGGCAATCACCGGAATGATAGAGCCGAACACGCACACACTTATTTATTACTGACTTTTGTGGTCAGAGCTCACACATGCTGGCAAGGTCTTGCCTATGGATGGACATTGTGCTGGAGTATTTCACATAATTTCAGTAATTCCACGAGATACATACTATTGGACTTGTGCCGTTTGGTTTTAGTTTTATTATTTGTCTATGTATTTTGAGATGAAGGTCTTGCCATGATGCCCAGGATGAACCAGACTCTCAGGTTTGAGTGAGATCTGTCACAGCCTCTTGAGCAGAGGGAGTACAGACAGGAACCATGGTGACCATATTTTAAAAAATTAATTTTAATTAGTTTTGAGACAGCTCTCTCTCTCTCTCTCTCTCCCTCTCTCTCTCTCTCTCTCACACACACACACACACACACACACACACACTCTTCAGGTTATATAAATAAGACTCCAGATTTCTTTTCCCGCTTTATAGTGTGCCTTGGATATTATCACCCACTGTCAGTACATGCTATGGTTGGTTTTGGTTTTGTTTTTTGTTTTGTTTTGAACCAGAGTTTCTCTGTGTGACCCTGGCTATCCTGGAACTCACTCTGTAGACCAGGTTAACCTCAAACTCACAGAGATCCACCTGTCTCTGCCTCCCAAGCGCTGGAGTAACGGTGTGCACCCCCACCTGTGCAATGTTATCTTGAATGCTGGTTGAAGTATTCTGCACAGAAAGTTCTGTACTACATGGGGATGGGTGACTTTTAGCTTGGTTGCAGTACTTCAGTGCTGCAGCAAAGACTTGTGTGGCTATATCTCTTGGTTCTTAGGGGTGGAATTACTGAAGAAAAATGAAACATACATTTAAAATGTTACTTGATAAGATACAGGCAAGCTTCCAGCATAGACTTAGATGGTATGTAAGGCGACAGAGTATACAGTATGTAAGACAGCGTTACAGTATGTAAGACAGCGTATACAGTAAGACAGCATATACAATATGTAAGACAGCGTATACAGCATGTAAGGCAGTGTACACAGTATGTAAGACAGCGTATACAATATGTAAGACCGCATATACAGTATGTAAGGCATCTTAAACAGTATTTAAGACAGCATATACAGTATGTAAGGCATCTTATACAATACATAAGACAGTGTATACAGTATGTAAGACCGCATATACAGTATGTAAGACATCTTATACAGTATGTAAGGCAATGTCTCCTCTCCACCTGTTACACCAATTCACCTACTCATTCAGCCCTCAGACTCTTTGAGGAGAGTCAGCACCTGCAAAACACTACATTAGGCAGCCAGAAAATGACACTAAGCATCGGAGAGCTGAAGTAAGCTGCCCAAAGCCACACAGTTGATGAGAACTACTTTCAGGGCCAGGGGATTCCTTGGACAATAGACTTACTGCTTTGCAAGCACAGAGGCCTGAGATCATCACCAGAAGCCACATAAAAGCTGGGCTGAACTTGCTGTAGTCCCAGTGCTGTGGATGCAGAAACAAGCATATCCCTGGGGCTCCCTGGACCAAGCTAGCCAACTTAGTGAGTTCAGGCCAGTGAAAGATTGTACTTCACTATCAAGGTGGATAGAACTCAACAATGACACCCAAGGTTGTTCTCTGGCTTCCACATTGCATTGTACATACATATCTGTGCACAGCTGCGCATGTTACTAACACACACACACACACACACACACACACACCACTCACAAAAATAAATGGGTGGAACATCCTTTCAGAGTTCACATCCCGTCTCTTCTGTGCTCGTCACGGGATCTCTCCTCTCCCTGGCTGTACTGGCTTCTTCTCTTCTCCTCAGAGTGCATCCGAGCTCAGCTTCTCTGTTATGGTGGAAGACGTGAACTGCTATGGCTCCGGCATCATCTGCAGGAAATCCATCTCCATCAACGTTGGTAGCTCACTCATCATCTTTGATGACGACTCAGGAGATCCCGTAAGGACCTGCACTGGGGAGGGATGTACACAGGTGGGTGGTGATGGTGTGGAGGAGGGTTGGGATCAGGAGTTCCACTGAGGCAGCAGCTCTGACTGGGCTCTTTATAAAGTGTGGGAGAAGAGGTCAACACCAGGGAGGAGGAAGGGAGAGGTGTTGGTGAAGTCCTTGGGTGGGGCAGTGATTCGTGGCCACTTCTGGTAGACTTGGTACTGAGACACTTGGGTCTTAGGACTGACTAACTCCATCTCTTTAGAGTCCTGAGAGCTTCCTGGATGAGAAGCAGGCTGTCCACATCTGGAGAGCAGGCTTCTTCACTCTGGTGCATTTCCCATGGGAACACATCACCCTCCTGTGGGACCAGAGAACCACTGTGCATGTCCAAGCGGGCCCTCAGTGGCAGGTAGTCATGAGACCTGAGCATCACCGCTTCTACCATTGCCCTGGGCTGAGGCAAGCTGATGCTGTCCTTGGCTGTGATGTTCCTCTCTGGGGGGCCAGGAGGAGCACAGCCCTGTCCTGTCCACTGCTTCCTATTCTGTTCTGGCATCTGGTCTTGCTCTAACCCTCTTTCACATGTTCCCTGCAGTTGCTTCTGGATTAATAGTCTGAAGCTGCAGTTCAGTCCTACCAAACTATCAGCAAACATGGTCACTCTCTTTCCTCTCAGGGTCAGTTGGAGGGCCTCTGTGGGAACTTTGACCTGAAAACCATCAATGAGATGCGAACCCCAGAGAACCTGGAGCTAACAAACCCCCAGGAATTTGGCAGCAGTTGGGCTGCGGTGGAGGTAAGGCCTTCCAGAGTGGCTGGGACCCTCACTCTCTTCCATGGACCATACAAATCCTGGACCCAAGCCAGGAGAGAACCACATTTGTGTTAGGCTCTTCCTGAGAATGCCCTCTGCCTCTGCCTGGCATCCCTAACTAAGATTCTATCCTTGACTCACAAGGCAAGCAGCCCACCCTGCCCTTGACCAAACTCAGGGAACTAGTAAAGAATTTGGAAAGAGATAGAGTTCCTATCCTAGGCAAGATGATCACCAAGTTTGGAAGGCAGGACTTATTGAAGTACTCCAGGCTTATCCACCCTCCCCACCATCACCACTTCATGGAGAAGGTGAGACCAAGGGTGGAATTTAGCAGATAGGCCATTTTAGACAGGTGACTATCAAAGACATGGCCTCTGAAATGGAGAAGACAGGCAGAAGCACAGGGCTATTCATGAAGGTTGAGAGATGCCTGGCACTGTCAAACGGTGAGTTGACAGGGAAACAGCTCTGAACTGAGAGCAGGAGAGTCAGATTCTTGACTATCCTTGGGTTTGCTGGGTGACGTTAGTCTTCTGTTGAAGTAAGAGGACTGTGCTGGGGAAAACCCTCACCAATATCAAGAGGCTGCCTGCAAAGTGTGATTGATTAATTATGTCTGCCTTGCAAATGGATGGAACTTGAAAATATCATCCCAAGTGAGGTAACTCAGTCACAAAAGAACAAACACGGTATGTACTCACTGATAAGTGGATATTAGCTCAAAACTTCGGAATATCCAAGATTCAATTTACAAACCATATAAAGCCTAAGAAGAAGGAAGACCAAGATGTGGATGCTTCAGTGCTTCTTAGGAGGGTGAACAAAATACTCACCCTCCTAAGAAATATGGAGGAAATATGGAGACAAAGTGTGGAGCAGAGACTGAAGGAAAGGTCATCCAGAGACTGCCCCACCTGGGGATACATCCCATAGACAGCCACCAAACGCTGCCACTATTGTGGATGCCGGGAAGTGCTTGCTGATGGAAGCCTGTCTCCTGAGAGGCTCAGGCAGAGCCTGACAAATACAGAGACGGATGCTCATAGCCAACCACTGGACTGAGAGTGGGGTCCCAGATGGAGGAGTTGGAGAAGGAACTGAAGGAGATGAGGGAGTTTGCAGCCCCATGGAGGGAGCAACAGTGTCAACTGGCCAGACCTTCTGGAGCTTCCGGAGACTGGACCACCAACCTAAGAATACACATGGAGGGACCCATGGTGCTGGCCACATATATGGCAGAGGAGGGCTTTGTTGGCCATCAGTAGGAGGAGAGACCATTGGGCTTGAGGATGTTAGATGCCCCAGTATAGGGGAGTGCCAGGGAGGGAAGACAAGAGTGGGTAGGGGAGCACCCTCATAGAGGCAGGGGGAGGGGATGGGATGGGGGTTTCCAAAGGGGAAAACATTTGAAATGTAAATAAAGTAAATGTCCAAAAAAGAGTGTTGGGGGGGGGGAGAAATTATTTAGACAAAGCCAAAATAAATGCCACTTCCATAACAACAACAACAACAACAACAACAACAAATTGTCTGCCTTGAATGCAGCAATGGAGAACAGAACAGTGACAAGATTCTTTCATATACAGCTTGTCCGCACTGGGCGGATGGAGACGGGGTGAGGCAGAACAGCTTGGTGTGACATCCACTCTCATTTTAGAAAAGCTGAATGGATGCCTGATCTTCTATTTCTATTTGTGATATTCCCAACACTACTCCATATTCTTCATTGCTGATAACTTCAGGCATGCTGGGTAGTCGGTGCATAAAAAATATAGGCCCAGGGAAGGAGGACCAGCTCTGGGGAAGTCTGAGTTAACTAGCCTTTGCTGTACAACAGCGGTGTTCAATGCGACACCTCTAAGCAACAAGTGTCTTACTGCTGGTTGGGAATCAGAACACAATGCTGGGGTAGTGTAGCTAATTTCCACTCCTAGGCCTGTAGGCCCTGAGAGCTTTGGTTCTCAGTCGCTGCCAACCAGAGACCATCCTCAGCTCTTAGAGATTACTCATATTTCCTGTCATGTGGAGTTACCTGACGTTTTTAACAAAATCTCAAACATTTGCTTTTACCAAAAAAAAACAAAAACAAAAAACAAAAAAACAAAAAAACAAAGAGCCAGGAGCCCGATGCTAGCTCGGAGAGATAGAGAAAGCACCCAGCTGGGCTTCTTCCTCAGCCAACATCCCACAAGGAAGTTCTCCTCCACATCTTCTCAAAAACCCTTCAACCTGAGCGTCCCTCCCTTCTACTTCCTGTGTGTCTCCCCATTTGTCCTCCTCTCCTCTACTTCCTGTGCGTCTCCCTATTTGTCCTCCTGATGCCCTCTTACTCTATGGTTCCGTGCCCCCCCATGTTCACTCCCTGTCAACTGGTTGCTTGCTCTGTCTCTTGACCTATGGTTGACTTTACTTAATCCTGTTTACAATAAGCAGAAAGCTCGTGGATTAAAGGTGTGCACTAGTGCTCAGTCACACCACAACTAGAAACAGTTTTTATTTTTTCCAGTAAGTAACACAATCTCGGGGTTCACAGTGTGATCAAATATCCTGCAACCGGTCCCAACATAGCTCCCCTCTTCTTCACACTCAGGCAGTAAGGGGGAAACTCTAGCAAGATGGGCCATGAAACCTCATCTGACACAATCATGTGATCACAGACTCATAAATTGGTTGTCCCCAGATCCTTTGGTGTGTTCTCTTGGTTGGAAGCAAGTTGGAGGTTCCCCCCACTCTCTAGGAGAGGGGATTAAACAAGGACATAGGTACCAAGCAGGCAGTTTCAAGGCCTCTCTGTGACCAGGCACAGGCACTTGAGGAGTAGGGAGATCCTCTGTGCTCAGTTCCATAGGCACAGCCCTTCCTTCATCCTTCAGTGTCCAGATACCCCTGATCCCAGGGACACTTGTGTCCTGAATCCTCTCCGAGAACCGTTTGCCAGGAAGGAGTGTGGTATTCTGCTCAGTGAGGTGTTTGAGACCTGCCACCCAGTGGTGAGTGCCTCCCTGTGTTAAGTGGACCCTCCTTGGCCCCTCCTAAATCCATCCAACCTTCCCAAGACCCCTTCTGCTCAAAGACTCCCTTAAAAGAGGCGAGACCCACCTCTTCTCTGACATTCTCCTGCCTCTGCTCTACTCAGATGAGCCTTCCTTGAATTCTTGATTCCCAGAGATAGACAGCCATGCCTCTGTGCTCTCTGCCAGGCTCTCCCTGCTTGTGTGCAGAGTGGGCACAGACCCCTGGCTGCACCTCTGCCTTTTCTGTGTCCTCCATAGAGATGGGAACTGGGGCTCAGCTCCACATGGCTCCTCCAGGGCTTCAAAGACAATTGCAGATTGACCTTTATGTTTCCAGCCTGACTGGGCAGGTCCCACTCTCTGTCTGTTCTTTAGTGGTTCCTAGGTCCCTGGGTCCAGTGTCCTGAACTCAGGATGAGCTTTATGAAGTAGGTATCTGCTAGTGCTTTCCAAGCTGGCTGCCTTTCCCCATATCCTTCACCCCTTGCAGACAGCTCACCCTACCAGTGAGCATCTTTATGTTGTGCTATCCTAAGAAAAGATACAGACTTGACATTCAGAATCCTCCGATCTTCCTAGGTTGATGTCACTTGGTTTTACTCAAACTGCCTGACTGACACATGTGGCTGCAGCCGGGGTGGCGACTGTGCGTGCTTCTGTGCCAGTGTGGCTGCCTATGCCCATCAGTGCTGCCAGCACGGGGTGGTAATTGACTGGCGGACACCCCGCATCTGCCGTGAGTGTTCCAGACTGTCCCAGGGAACCCAGTAAGATCCACACAATCCCCATGGTGTATATTCCTGTGTTGTAATTGGTGCGCCTGTGGCAGAAATATATATATATATATATATATATATATATAGAGAGAGAGAGAGAGAGAGAGAGAGAGAGAGAGAGAGAGAGGTGCATGCCATGCCCAAGGTCACTCACGATAGTGGGATTGCTGGAGCTCACCTCTGAAGAGGCTGGTGTAGACTTGTGTCCTTCCTCATTGCTAAGAGAGTCAGCCACAAACCCTGAACTCCAAACTGGCTTTGCATTCTGTGTGACCTCAAACAAGCTGTCTGACTTCTCTGGGGCTCAGTTTTTATAATCTGAAAATAGGAATCAACGGGCCCTCACTGGCTTACTGCAAGCTCAAACAGGATAAAGAACGTAGATGTCCTCCATCAGCTGAGCTGTGGATAGAGGTCCCGCTTACTCAAAACAGGGGTCTGTGGATGCCTCTGTGAGATGAAAATATTCTGAGTACACGTATGAGTGTACGTGCATGCTCGCGCACATATTTACATGTGCACACATACATACATATATGCCTATATATATGGAGTATAAATGTAAATCAAAAACATACAAAATAAGCAAAGGAGGAAATAAAATGTGAAGAAGTTTAAATTAATTGGTCATTTCCCTTAGATTCCAGTATTCAATAGAGGGTTTTCCTGATCTCACTTTTGGGGTCAGTGGCAAGTGCCCAAATTCAACAAAGGTTCATTCCCTTCTGCATAGCACAGGAGTAAAGCTAAGTCCCCACCTCGAAGATGCTGAGAACATTTAGTGACACAAAGCTCACAGTTCTGGCTTGGTGCTGTGTAACACTATTATTAGACACAGGGGTGTTAGCTCCAGGCAGAGGGACCTCATGGAGAAGGTGGAGGAGCATCCTCCCTTGGCCTCATTTTTTTTTCTGCCTGCTCCTCCTGAGACCCTTCAGCATAGAGGCTGGATCCTGGTGGGGTCTCCTTTCTCCTTGCTTCTGATAATCACCCTTCAGGATGGAGAGGGATACACATGTTTCTGAAGGACCTACCATGAGATGATGCATGTGTGCTATCTCATGTAATAATCAGGACTAGGATGGAGCACTTGCCAGGGCTATGTACTTACAGGGATGCCAGAAAACCTAGGGGTCCAACTCAATAGCATTTTAATGCAGCATCTTTAAAAACTAAAAATTGCTGCGAAAACATTGCTAGTGAATGAATATCAAAGATGCTAGCAGCACACGCCTTTAATTCCAGCTCTGAGGAGGCAGATGCAGGAGGATCTCTGTGAGTTCTAGGACAGTCTGGTCTACTGAGTGAGTTGCAGGACAGCCAGGACTACACAGAGAAAAAAAAACCAAAATGTCTGTATTATCAGTTTACCCTGTGTCTAAGCTCCATGATGGCTCAGTGGGATCCCATTACTGATGATTTTAATATTTTGATATGTGTTTATTATGAACCTTTTGTGTTCGTTTTGATGTGTTTAGAATATCACATTAAAGCAGAGTTAGATATTGGCCTAAACAAAACAGAAACAATCTCTTCAAAGATTAATAAGGATTTTAGTGAATATTAAAATGTCATAATGTGAATACATGTCCCATACTGGGTTATGAGCTTATGAGAAGTCGAGGCAAAGAGGCAAAAGTGAGAAATATTACATAAGACATCTTAAGATTAACACTCCCAGGCCAGTGAGACGGCTCGGCAGGTAAAGGCGCTTGCTGCCAACCCTGACAACCTAAGTTTGTCCCTAGGACCCACATGATGGAAGGAGTTGTTCTCTGACCACCACATGCCATGGCACATGCATTTCCCTGACACACACACACACACACACACACACACACACACACACTAAGTAGGAAAAGTCCTTTGCTGACACATTAAAATAAGTGGTGTTCAGATCAATAACAAGTACTTTGAGTCCAAGGCTGGACAGATAGGGGACAGACATCTTTGCAAAGGTGTTTTTTGCATCAGTGTGTAGCCATTAGGCTGGTTGGCCCCAGAGATCCATTTGCCTCTTTGTCTCCACACTGGGTTGAACTGCTGGTACCCAACCGAGTCATACCCCAGTCCCGCTGTAGAGTCTTATCGATCAGCACTCCGTGCCCACATGGAGGACAAACAAGTGTTTGCCTGTAGCCTCATGGAAGCCAGCTCCTTACTCTTTTGATTTTGTTTTTTGAGACAGGGTCTCTCTATTTTGAGCCAGGGACAGCCCTGGCTGTCCTGGAGCTTATTATGTAGACCAGGATGGCCCCAACCCACAGGGACCCTCTTTTCTCTACTTCCGAGTGCTGGGCTTAAAAGCGTGTGTACTGTGCCTGGCTTTATCTCCTGATACTTAAAGACCTTGCA